>JAWPHD010017436.1:0-44640 GCA_037043455.1 Cyrtodaria siliqua | reverse complement strand
TCTCGTACACTGGAATGAAGATGTTTTCATGATTTTCCTCTTAAAATGGACTCATTTGCATCAGTTCCAGTCCCGCAGCTTTGCTTTATAAACAAAAAAGTCATATCTTAATATCATAATTTAAAAGTTACATGCGCTAAAGTGAAAATAATTATGCAATTTCGAAAATGATCTCGAACACTGGCTACGTGAAAAGAGATCTCGTACACTTGTGCTTTTGTTTTACGGTGAATATTGTTTATGCGATGTACTTATGCATTACTGATCATTTTAGGTGCCAGTGGTACATGTAGTTCATATAGAGTACCAACATGAGAATTCGGGTAGGATAGTAGAGGTGATTTCCTATTGTGTAGATAAACAACACGTCAAAGACATACACTGTATGGCAACGATATCATGAAGAATTAAACATGCTTTTTGAAATGTTACATGTAACCATACATTGGATACTAGAGAAAGGATCCGGATGAAATCTAAAAGAAAATAATAGACTTAGACTATTAGTAGTAATAAAATGCCACTCCAATGCGGTGTCTCAGTTTTTAAATGATAAAGACGTTATGAAAGTAAATTGTTTTCAACAAGACTTTTTCAAAAGAGGTTATGACCCTATCATTTTGCAACGTACTGCATGCTTGGTGGTGGACTCTTTTACAGTTCGCCACTATACTTTCCTCTTTAATTGTACGATGACCGGACGGGCTATGGACCCTATGATGACGCATACCTAAAGCCCATTGGGACGGTGGAGTTTGATGTTTGTCTATGATCTTTCTTGTCGTGCCCTGAATGATTTATTCTCTTACTGCTCTGGCTTCTGCCAAGTCATTTAGTACCTTCATTGTGGCTTTCTAGGCTATTGTTTTTTTGTATTATATTTACACGAGCATATTTGTGTTTTACTTATATTGCCTATTGATGCTGCCTTGTTGGTTAGAGATTAGATCATGGCGGGGATTTCTTTATTTACACTGTCATATTTTAATGGGATGACAGTAGGGTAAGTGTGAGGTTTGGTGCACCCTAGAACCGGTTTAAACCCCCAGTGGCCTACTTTGCCACTGACCGTTCCAAGGCGGTAGCCCTATTGTCAACCCTTTTGTGTTTGTGTTGTCTTTTGCATTTAATATTGCCTTTGCCTTCTTGTTTGTCTGTTTGCGTGTTTGTTTCTGTGTTTTGTGATTGACTGTCCTCCTTGAAATCTACTTTCCCTGTCCGATCTTTTTGTATTTCTTTGTTAGAAGCTGGACATTTTATAGTAGTCAAAACTCCAACTTGCATTTGTCTAAATATTCTAATATTTATTAATTTTCAATGAGATCTGATACACATGATGATGCGTATGCTCGGAATGTATGTGTTTTTTTTCCATGACAGCAATGCCCATGAGACACAATGTAATATGTTAGAAATATATATCGCAGAATAAAAACGTTCACTGAATAAAAAGAAATTGTCAAGCGTTTTATCTCAACTGATTTTTTTCCCGTTTTACGTTATTCCTAACGATTAATAAGCTATACATGGCGGTAACCTTTATTGGTCGAGAGGACCCCAGTTGCTCATCAGCCCATTTAATGGCACGAAACAGCACCTTGGTGAAATTACTGACCGCAGAAATGTGTGACCTACTGCAAGTTTTCTCATAAAACGAGCGTTTTAAACCATTTGACGACCGTGACCCGTCTACTAAAACCTTAAATAAATTGCTCCTCTAGACAATAGTTTAGGTGTGGTCGTTGTGGGTATGTCCCCTTTGTTTCTTAGCAGAGGTTGCTTACCTTACATAAACGCCGGTTAGGTGCCAGGGATGCCTATCAGTATGTACATGTGCAGTGTTTCTCACCAGAAAAGATCAGAAAAAACGTCATTTAGACTTTCAGTGAAGAATTGTATACCTCAAATGTTCTTAAAATAAAAACATTTGAAGTTCAACGTATTTGTGTAATTATGCAGTGTTGAATGCATCCGACAAAATTAATGTCAAAAAGAAAACAAATTCATTTGGAGTTAAAGTTTAACAATATGTTTATACATTTCAGTGTACTGGATATATTAAAGAACATGTATATCACACAATCATAATAAACTGCGTAAAACAACACATGAACAATAAAAAGTAGTTGAAACATTTTTGAAACGAAATGTAACGATTACATTATTTACAGCGAAATACATAATAAAATCACTTTACTTAGTGCAAGCAAATAAGTATCGAACATAAGTTTAACAAAGCAAGACCCAAATGGACCTAAAGCGATGACATTGGAAGGCATTAATTTTCTTTTGTTTATATATGCAATCATCTCGGTTGAAAATTTATAAATGATTCGTTATCATTGAATCTTGACCAAGCTTCACAAATATCAAATGTATATTTTTTTTCTTCAAACAGTCCCGTAGTTATTCTAAGGGCTCGGTAGAATTTTGGGAAGCTGCCAAACATTGAAGTAGGCATTCAAATGGAAAATCAATTAAATAAAATCACTAAAATATATTTGTCCAACATAAAACTGAAAATTTCGCAAGGGAATGCACTAAAACGTAGGAAATCAACAGTTTCTTTCCGGAGTACATGTCCTCAGACCCCGCTAGGTAGGGATTTGCCTCGGGTAATTTCAGGGCTGGATACGGTCTGTCTAAAATTCAAAGGCTCTATCTTTTATTATTTAAACAAAACAACGCTCTGACTGGTTTTCCAAATATAGATATTTTAAAGATCCGATTAATATCAAGGTTTGATAAAATGGGGGGTCGGGATTTATAAGACGAAAAGTATGATTCTTTTAGAAATTTAGACATATAAATTTCTAAATCCTCTCATGAAAAATGGAGAGATGTGATTCGGTTCACAAATATACACATTCTGGGACAATGACTCCATTACTAATGGTCGTATCTGAACGCCTTTCGAACATTCTGAACACGTTTCATTGAGATTCAATACAAAATTAAGTTGTGAACGAGATCATAAGAATATGTTGTAGGACGAACAAAATGTGATCACAATAGCCCATCCCAGCTTCTAGTGATCTAATAATGAGATCATTAAATATGCAACTTAAAAACATATAAATCACACGCTTACAACGTGCTTCATATTTTTTCAGCACTTGCAGTACATCAAATAAACATGTAATTAGACACATAGTTTCGGTCATAAAAGTCATTCACTCGCTTGACCTAATATTATCAAAGTATTTTCAAAACGATAAACAAACATTTAATGTTTGTAAAGAAATATAAACAGATCGGACAGGAAAAGTGGCATTCAAGGAGGACAATCAACCGTCATCCCAAAATATAATAATAGCATTATTATTTTGAAAAACAGTTTTTTTTCAAAACGAATGGAATACACACTAACACATGTCTTGACATTTTATGATTTCATTTGTAAACTATTATTATATTAAAACGTTAAATATATTATATAGAGGAAGCATGCTCTCTACAAAGGCACATGAAAAATGCAACCAATTCACCATTTAAGTTTTTGAGTGAATTCACCTGTCACAATAGTTTTAAACCTGATTTTTCATAAACATGTTAGATTGGTTAGTCTTTTCTGCAGCTGTATTCATTCTCTACAAGTTCTGTTTTGATTTCTCATGTTGAACATGTAAATACGAATATCCCATGTGTTTATTTAAGTCGGTATGACGCGTGTGTGACGCTTCAAGTTTCTTCTTCACGTCATAAAGAGCTTTCTGAAGCAACGGTTCTGCCCTGAGTGTCTGCGGATATTCAACTCATGCTGCCGAAATGTCTCTACCGTTTTGAAAACAGTGCCTCGTTAAAGAAAAATCTTCTTAATATCTGAAATAGAATAGAAACATACAAGTTACTCGGAAAACACAACGCAACTGTTATACAATACAACATTGTAAAACTTCTTCGTTCTCGTGACATGTAAGCCATCCGACCTACATTACATATAATCATCCCTTATATCTATCTGCAGTAATAAGTACAATACTGAGTAAAACCTTACCCAAAATGTTACCCGTATTGTGTTGGTAGCTATATAGAAACTTCACTGGCACCTACAAATGACCAAAATTCATAAGTACATCACATATATGTATTATGGGTTGCTGGACCAAATCTCTCATTTCACTCCTACCACAAGGTGCTGAAATAAGCTGGGTAAGAGTTATATTCTGAGATTTTTTAATATATGAAAAAACTCCTACCACAAGGTACTGAAATAAGCTGGGTTAGAGTTATATTCTGAGATTTTTTAATATATGAAAAACTCCTACCACAAGGTGCTGAAATAAGCTGCGTTAGAGTTATATTCTTGAACACATCTTTGGCTAATTTGGTAAAGTCAACACCCGAAGAGAAATTTAACATAACAAAGAAAGAATTTGAGAACAACAAGCTAGATCCGGTTTTATACCATGCACGTAAATATGCTTTTAAGGATGACAGAGATTTGGTTTTGAGAGAGAAGGTTGATAAAAGCAAGTTAATTCATCTTTTAAATAACCCGGATGATATTGATTTTGGTAGTATGTTTATCGACGGTAAAAAGCAGGACAAGGAAACCCAAATAACACTGATTATAAACTACGTCGACAACATGAATGAACATGGTGAAAGTCTGATACACTATTCCCAAAGAAATAACTTCGGGCGGTACTTTTCAGATAAAATGTCACTACAAGGTATGATTTGCAAAGTTAGACATACAATTTCCAAAGAAAACATGATCGATATCGATATGAAAAACGCACATCCGACTTTATTATTATGGTATTGCATTGAACATGACATTCCATGTAAATCTCTGCAAAGTTATGTCTCAAACCGCGAGGAACAAATATCTGACTTAATGAAAGCACGTAACATGGATCGTGACACTGCTAAGAAAAAACTACTTGCAATAATCAATGGCTCACCCACCCGACTATACAAACCCGACCCCATGTGGTTTATGGATTACTGCCATGAGATGAAAAATACTATCAAAATGGTATCGGAAAAGAATCCCACACTTTACGAAATAGCTAAAGCCTCCAAAGCAAAAAAGAATAGAACAGATAACATCGGTGGAACAACTATCAGTATGTTGATGTGAAAGCTTGAAAATAATGCATTGATGACGGCGTAAGATTATCTCACCGAACAAAATATTGAAGTAGCTTCTTTGATGTTTGATGGTTTGATGATTTACAAAGGTGATTACGATATACAAAAAGTACTTGCAGGATGCTCTGCAAGAGTAAAACGAGACTGTGACTACAACATTACATTTGTAGTCAAGGAAATGGGAGGATATGATATCACACCTCTTTCAAATAAAATAACAAATCCGGATGTGAGTTTGCTCATCCGAAAGGGTGTTTATCCGTACGAATATTTTGATAACTTTGAAAAATTTAATGAAACACAACTACCGCCGATAGAATGTTTTTACAGCAAACTAACTGACAAAAGGATATCTGATGGATTACCATGACTTATATCTAAAAACCGATGTTACACTGCTAAGCGATGTATTTGTAAAACTTTCGTAGCAAATGCATAACAGCATACGAATTGGACCTACTACATAACCAAACAGCACCTGGATTATCTTGGGATGCAATGCTGAAAATGACAGGAGCAAACTCAAAGTTACTATCGGATCCAGACATGCATTTATTCATAGAGAAAGGTATGCGCGGTGGAATAAGCATGGTGTCAAAACGATATTCCAAAGCTAACAATAAATACGTCGAAGGTTACGATAAAACAATCGACGACAAATTCATAACATACTTGGATGCAAATAACTTATACGGAGATGCGATGAGTAACCCACTTCCATTTTCTGATTTTAAATGGCTTAAGCGCAGGAAGACTGTAAAGACAGGAGAAACGGGTTTTGGTAAACCAAAAAAAGGTAAAGGACAGATTCTTGAAGTAGACCTGGAAGTACCGGAGTCGCTACACGATTATTTCAACGACTATCCGCTTGCACCGGAGAAGATGATAATAAAACAAGAATGTTTGTCACCATATCAAGATGGGTATGCAACTTCGAGCAAAAAGTTAGTTCCCAATCTGTTTAACAAAACAAAGTATATTGTTCACCATGAAACATTAAAATTGTACTTATCGCTTGGAATAAAGTTAAGAGAGTTGAGAAAACAAGCTACGTCTAAGTTTAAGCAAAATTTTTACAAGCTAATGAATAAATCAGTCTATGGTAAAACAATGGAGAACGTCCGCAAGCGCGTGAATATCAGGTTGGTTCGGACTGAGGAATGGAATGCTGATCAAATAAGATAACTGATAGCAAGTCCAAACTATGTCGGGAGAATTCATATCACAGACGAGTTATCTGCAGTGCACATGCACAAGGGAGTGGTATTGTTTGACAAACCCATTCACACTGGAATGGCGGTTCTTGATATATCAAAGAAAAGAATGTACGATTGGTATTATAACGTATACAAGAAAAAATACGGTGACAAATGTGCATTGCTGTACACTGACACCGATAGTTTGATTGTTGAAGTAAAAATAGAAGATTTGTACGCCGATATGGCTGGGATGAAGAACGAATTTGATCTGAGCAACTACCCAAAAGACCATATGCTATACGATGATACAAATAAAAAAGTCATGGGTAAAATTAAAGACGAGTGCGCAGGAGTACCCATAAGAGAATTTGTGGGTTTGAGACCCAAAATGTATGCAATTCAAAAAGAGGATGGATGCTTGATTAAAAGAGTCAAAGGTATAACACGACCAGTCGTTAGTAAACAGCTCACAATGGATGATTTCAAAGACTGCTTATTCAACAAAAAAATACATAACAGAGACTTTAACGTCATAAGATCAAAACAACATAATGTATGCAACATGACTATAAACAAGATAACATTATCGGAAAAGTACGATAAAAGATACATACTGTCAGATGGTATGACAACAAACGCACTTGGTAATTACAACAATCGATATCACCATTTTTACTCTTAAAAGATACATAGGACGTAGCACGACATGTGCGTTTGGGTATCAGCAGGAACAATAAGTAGTTCTTCTTTGACAAAGCCTCTCTGTGGAGCTGGTGCTTTCAAATAATATACTCTTATACATTGCGTCACTATATAACTATCAACATTGGATCAGTTGCTCTGCGTCTTCCACCTTCTTGTTCCCCGGGTTGATATACATATCTTACACTGGCATTCAGACAGATAGGATCTTCTTTTAATGTTTTTGTATCAACAGGAGGGGGCTTTTTGTCTCCACATTTATTGCTTTGACAACTTCTGGTAATCCTTTTACCCACTCTCTGTTGCGTTTGTGTGAATCTATTTCCTTAGCATACTGATAACCAAACAATCTTTCAGCTAATGTTCTCTTAAATCTTTCCACTATAGCTTGGTCTCTGTGTATTTCTGTTCTGCCTCGTCTGATATTTACATTGTGTTTTACCATCAACTGCGATACTGCACCCATGAATTCTCTGCCTGGATCCACTTGTAATAATTTTGGATATTTTAGATGCCGACTGTATATATTTTCAAATGCCTTAGCAACTTCTTTGCTATCCTTGGAAGTCAGTGGCTCTGCTTCTTTGTATCTACTCGCAATATCAACCACTGTCAATGCATTTTGTATGTCTTGCGACCTAAAGTGTCATGCGGCAGGAATAATAAATCAGCTTGATGCACTCTATTCTTAGTAGAAACATCAAACCTGGGTCTAATTTTTTTTTTTGGTGCGGGTAAATAAATCTGCCACACAGCTTGTTTTTTTAAAATTTCCTGTTTCTCACTGACACCAGTCTCTTTTGCCATTTTTTTTAACTGCTGAGTAACCTCTCCAAAATAATTTTATATAACTATAAAAAAAATGGAAAAAATCACAATGGCACAATTTGATGAACAGCTTCAAAAGCAAAATCAATATAGCACAAAGAAATTTACAAATTTGGAAATAAATAAAATATACATTATTATAGATACAAAAATACTATATCTTGACCATGGTCCATCCATGATATTGGCATTATCAGATAACGGTGAAGTATGGGCACCTGATCATCTCAGAAAAAGAATAGAGAAGATAAATGAAAATGCTAAACCACCATATTATATTCGACCAAATGGATTTAAACCATCTAAGAACAACAACAACAAAATGTATTATGCATATGACTTTGTCATTCCAAAGTAAAAAAAAAAAAAAAAAGTATCATGCATACGACTTAGTCATTCCAAAGTAATTATAGTTTTTTTTTTTTTTATTAAATCAATTTATACGCCACAAATCCAGTTGCAGCCATGCCCACCACAATAAACATAATCTCTCTATTCTGTTGATCCGGAGATGGTGTATAAAAATCGCTCAACTTAGGCTCTGGTTCTGATTCCAAAAGCAAATGTTTACCAGTTATGTAATAATAATGTTTCACAGCCTGTTCCACGTCATCAAAAGTTTGCTCTGCATGATGCTCCTTCTGCAGTTGTTTATTAATAAAATCTAATCTCTGTTCTTTTCTTATTCCACGCCGCTTGTGCTGCTTCCAATTGTTCTACGGCTTTGTCATGCCTTTGTCTTTCTTCATCTGCATGACTTCCCATTTTTGAAAATAGATAATTTGAACCGCTAAACGCCAATGCGTTTGTTAATGCGCCACCGATCATCATTGCTACTGCGCTCGCCATTTTTTATATAGTATAAAAAATAATTATTTCATAATATCCGTAGGAATAATACCTTGCTTAATCAACATATCTCTCGTAGCCATTGCTAACAGTATATCTATGGACAGCATCCCAACATCTCCCATATTAAAATCCAGTTTGGGAGCTGGTCTTTTTAGTAGTTTTTTGCCAATCTCAGAATATCCAATAGTTAAAAATGTTTCCCCTCCAGCGTGATACGGCATATTTGCAATTTGTTTTCCGTCAATACTTCTTGCCATTTTTTTTATATGATTTTTTTTATAAAATAAATTATTCAAAATCAAACTTGGTTTTTGGTGCATGCACAGCAACACGTTGTGTAGCAACATGCGTAGCAACAGATTTCTTGTTATGGACATACAAACCCAACCCAGCAATGCCTAATAAAAACCACACACACTGCGGTATATACTTTTTGTATACATTTATTTTGATTTTTTATGGTTCCTCTTCTCCTATTGTTATTTTTGTTATTTTATTTACATCTTGCTTTGCATCCTGTGCGTGCTCTACCTGAAGCAAACGCTTTGCCTTTCTTGCCGCTGCTCCCTTTTTTCCAGCCTCTATTCGTTTTAAATTTTTTACTTATTGTTGTTCAACAGGTTGTATAGCAACTTCACTCTCTTGGTTCTCCATCATTTATATTATCTGTATTAATCAATATGTCTAACAGTTGTCAGTATTGCTGTAAATGGCGCTAAGCACATCCCATACCTGTAATACAACTCGCAACAAGCATTTGTTAAAGCATGATTAATAAATGGGTCTTCCTCCAAATCTTCTATCAGTTTTGGTGGATTGGTTACAATGAAATATTTTGATACTCCCATCACATACAAGTTAATAAAAGAATTGCCTAAAGTATTGGTCATACTTTCCCCAAGCCGTGCTTCATATCTGCAGTAAAGTTTGTTAATTTCATCCGGGGGCATGCTATCTATAATCGTGAGTTGTATGTCTCTACCCAAATATTGACGGCTACCACCACCAGCCACTATGGCTGATAATCTTTCTTTTTTTTGTTTCTTGTTGCTTTGATTCACCTGTAAAACGTTCCGTGAAACCTTCTGGTATGATATCTTGTAATAGTTCTTCCGCATTCATTTTTATAGTAGTAATTGTATTTTTTATCTTGAAATAAATATAAAATACAAAACAACCAGCTGCGATATTTACCACGCAACTAGTAATTGTTAGTATTGTTAATAGCATTGTTGTTAACATTGCTATTTTTTATGAGCAATGCTATAAGCATTACTATATTCCCCGATATTTCCATTATATTTTCATGCTAACATTGCTACTTTGCTGTTAGTATTACTATTTGCAACAAAGCACTGTTGTTATAAAAAAGCATTGCTGTTAGCAATGAGTAAGAAATTATTCAACCCAATAGCCAGTTGGTTGGTCAGTCCTCAAAATTGACTTGGAATATTTAGTTTTGCTAAAGCATTTCTTATTCTGGTTCTCTCCTCCAGCGTCGAAATAACATCATTCTCTCTCAAACAATTTTCATAACTATCTCTGTCCTTGGTGTAAAACATACACAACCATTTTGCTTGCTCCCTCAAATCTTTCAATACAGAATTATATCTCTGTGAAATGACCCACATTGATTGTTTGGCGTGACGACCAGAGAATGCCAACTCTGATAACATATCCTTTTTCTTTGTTAATTCTTTTGTGGCGGAGCAATCATCAATGATGTATAATGTGGACTTGCCAGCATATTGTTTGAAAAATAAAAAAACAGTTCTTCTAGCATTTCTTTGCCGTTGCTGACGGGATTGACAATTGTTATTATTTTATCTCTCGGGTGTCTTATATCACCTATCCAGGGTCTATTTTTATAAGCCTAGTTCCACTCTATGGTTGGACACAAAATAATTATATGTTCAAAAACTCCAACAAACTCTGTTTTACCGCAGCCTGTCTGTCTGACCACAGATAATGGCACTGTGTGGATATTTAGGATATTTAGTAAAGTACTCCTTTAAATCTTCTATCTTCGAAATTGATTTGCGCATCTTGTATTATATATAGATAAATATTTAAAGGTTTATTGTCTTCTGCTTTTTTATTTATTAGTATCGTTATGCCTTCGCTGCCGTTTTCTAATTTTCTTCCAATGCCGCGTAATAAATCGTCATCGCATGTTCTAAGGTCAAGCCACAAAGCAGACGATTTGGTTAGATAGGTCTTAAGAGAAACATTGGTAAAGCATAAGTCCCTCGCCACTCTGTCCGTCTCTTTGTTTCCTTTTGATGTTAAGGCAAATTTTTTGTTGATTTCATTCCATTGTTGATATGTCTTCATGCCCTGACTATACAACTGATTTGGTATGCCCTCTATTGTCATTTCAACCTTTTCAGTCTTAGGGTTGTAAAAGAATTCCGTGTCTGTTCTGTCTGGGTCTTCAAACAGCATTAAAATACCTTTCGTGCTCACTGCTGGTACATTAATGTTAATATTCCAAATGGTATCAGATTTGTTTGCTTTTATTTATCTATGTCGCAAGATACGATCATAGAAAAATGACATCTTACCATCGGTTTGCTATATTATTTGTTTGGTTAATTCAACATCACTAACCATATCAAATTCCAAGCAGATATTTTCTATTACATAAGATGCATTAACATCATTGCTTTTGATAACTTTGTTATAATCGTTAAACGTTAATTTATATTCTAACCTATCACCAAGCCCCGCTTGATAAAATGGCATATGACTTTCTAAAATTTCAAAGTCCAGTGGAATACAAAATCTATTTTCATAAGCTGCTGCTACAGCTTAATCAACAGCGTCTAAGGAAGCATCATCTGCACCAAGTCTTTGTTTTAGCATGTTTACCTCACTAACACCTTGGTAATGCATGTTTAATCGTTCGGTGGAGCATTTCCATAAATCTATATAACAATGATATATATCACTGTCGTCTATTGGCAAGACTTCATTGCCACTTATTCTTATTGTCATTTTTTTCACAATTGCTCTACCCAGATTCTTGTATATAGTAGCGTTGGCGTCTGTACTTTTAAGTTCTATTTCAAAGGCAAGACGAGCAGTACGTGGAACACATCATTAGTACTTAGATTGGGAAATATCACAAGCAGTTGCTGGTTTTGGTCTATTGTTGATGGATTATTAGTTATCACTACACTTGTGCGGATGCCATTGGTAGCATAAGGTTCTCTTAGTTTTCTATAATGGTTGAGTTTGTTTCCGTATGCAGACATTGTTTTTATTTTTGAATATATTTTTTAAAATTAAATAAAATAAACAATGGCTGAGGCTGGAGTTGAGTTTGACAATCCTAAGTTTGATTCAGATGATGTTGGAGATGTGGATAACCTTATAAGTAGTATGCTGCGTGATGAATAATCAGAATTTATACAACCTGGTACAGACTTTCAAAGACAAATTGTAAATGAAAATAACTATATTGATCAGCTTCAAGGAAAAGATAAAATAGAAGAACAGCGTACACAAAAAAAGATGTTAGTAGATCAATTCTTTACTGGAATTAACGCTAAGATCATCGGAATTGATTATAAAGATTTTAAAGTGGCTGAGGACGAAAACGGTAGAACAATGTTATATGCAGTTCAGTTTGGGACGGATGATGTTCCACTTATCCATTATAAGAAAAATAATCCAGTCGAGTTTTATGCGCTGGACACTCTACTTAAAAAACGTGGTGTTAACTTCATCAGAAACACTTTAAAAATTTATGATTATTTAGTTCCACGTGAAAGACTGGCTCGGGGTAGGGCAGAATTTATAACATTGGTAAAAACAAGAAATATCCTCACAAAAGCAGGAGAAGATATACCAATGAAAACTTTTTCAACAACTGGAGATGTACAAAATAAGTAGATGCTGTAAAAACAATTGAAAGTGATTTGAGTAATACAATAGATGAAACTCATCCTAAAACTGCTGTTCAACCAGAAGGTCTAACAATGCGAGAGATACGAGGTTTAGATAAGGTATTGCAAAGCTTCCGTGGAGAACTTACTAATAATCTCTCAAAACTCACTGAGCTTGATAAAGATATAACGAAAGAAAATCAAAAATTAGAACAAGCTAAGACTGATGATGATGAATTTCAGATAAAAAGAATTAGCGATCGCATCAAAGACCTTGAAAATGAAAGAAGTGCACGACTTGAAGCGGCGAGTGAAAACAAAGAAGCATTACGCAGTCAAATAAACAGGATAAAAGAAACTATAAATAAGGTGTTAAAAAAAGAAACAACTTTGGGTGAGAGAATAACAACATTATTCAGAGAGCAAAGTATTACTATTGTTAGTATTTTGACTGCGTTTGGTATGATTATTGGGGTTTTAGTTGAGGCCATCATTCCTAAAACGGGAGGAGGGACAACACTTGCTCCAAAATCTGATCCATCAAGTGTCAAGGACTGGATAAAAAAAAACACTAAGTATTCTTGGTAAACTCCTCGCTAATTTAGCAAGTAAAGCTGCTGCAGCACTTCCAGGAGTTATTGGTGCAATAGTATCATGGCTTTTATCTGCAACAGGTAATGTTATTAATTGGCTTGGTAACAATCTATGGGCTTTGCTTGTGTTTGTTTTCGGATTATTATATGTGGCAGTCAAAGAGTGGTTTCAATAAAATCTCTCATAAATGAGTAATGCAGCAATACCTACTACGATACTGCCAACAATTATAGTTGTTTTGTTATCTTCGTGTTCAATCGCTATTTTTTTTATCTCTGGTGGGTTTGGATGCTCCACAGTTTTATGTATAAATGATTTATCAAAGTCAGACGATTCCGGGTAAAAAAATGTTTGTTGAGGTGCCTTGAAAAGGTTGAACACTTTTCGGTGGTACTGGTTTTACATTCACATCATTATTCAATCCTAATACTTGCGCATCGGTTGCTATTACAATTTCATTATTGTAGTCTTGTACTGTTCCGATTCTTAATTCCATGTCACTCGGAGACATGTACAATCCACTTCCATAGACAAAATTTACTTTACTTCTTGCATATTTTAGAGTGTTTTCATATCTTGAAATTTGACTGGGTAAGTCAATGGGTCTGTTTATTGCGTCCTCTACATTTGCCAAAAATTGTTTTAGAGCATCAAATGCCGTTCCAGTTCCAAGTATATCTGTTCTTGTTTGTGATTGTGAGCCAAGTATTGCCCAGCAGTATGTTCTCATGCTGTCATTGATGCGTTCTGCTCCTGCCCTTGTGAAACCGGGTGAACTATCTAGTATAAAAGTAGACCAACTATTGTCAGCCTCGGAGCCTTGTGCTATGTAGTCAATTTGGTATTGTGTGTCACTTTTATAGTTTGTGAAGCTCATCGTTTTGTTGTCGTATATAAAATTTATCAAAGGGTGATAACCACTATTTGTCCAGTAATTATAAATTATTCCTAGACCGTCATTATAGCTTTGTTTCTGTCTCCAGTCAGCATAAATATCAACGTTAAATTCCTTACATATTCTGTCGTATGCGTTTCGGTTATATGTATTATCAAACGCAATCCAATTCGAGTCTTGCGGCATTGCTACACCCATCTCAAATAATATTCTTCTAACTTGGTAATAGACGTGAAATCGAAATAACGAACATTCAGTTTTCAGATGATTGTTGAAATCAATACCACATCCGCTTGTCGCACACCAAATAGCAAAATTCAACTGATTTTGCCAAAATGACATCCAATTTGTTCCCCAGCGTTGGACTATAGCATCTGATCTGACATATGGGAGTTTGTATTTTTCAAAAACATTGGGAAATGATACTTTAAAGCCTTTACCGTCTGATGTAATGATGACTATGTTTTGATTTATTATATCTATCACTTTCTTGCTAAAAGTACTTGAATAGTGAGCATCTGAACTATATTTGAATTCTTTAGAAATCATTTTTTATTTTTATATATATTAAAAAAATGTTTCACACAATTTAAAACATAGACAACTCTATTAATTTACAACAGTATATCGATAATAGAGATGGAGATAAGCGCGTTGGATTAAAAAGTTTTACATACACTATCGGTTGGTATAATATTAATCATGAAGACATAAAAACTCCAGACCATACGTATTATATACCAGATGGACTCTATAACTTTCAGCAGTTGGCAAATATATTTGAAAGACTGAATATTACCTTAACCGTTGATGCACAGAATGGTATAGCCTCTTTAGAAACGCCAACAGAAACACGATTAACAAGCGGTCTTTCAAAAATGCTGTGATTTATAGACAAAAACTGGGTGGGAAATACTCATATTGGAAAACAATCAATTGATTTAGCTCCTTATAAACAGCTATATGTTCATCTGGAACAAGTTAATACAAGTAGTAAGTATTTCAATGGTGTGCCATGCACTAATATAGGAGTTATGCTTGTGGTAAATAAGCAGTTTGGGGATATTGTATATACACCGCTAGGCTAGCGCTAGGATTTTAAACCTTTTAGCCAAATCTGGCTAAAGCCCTAAAAATTCCTTTAGCCAGATTAGAAAGTCTTTAGCCAGACTTTTGCCGAGATATTTTTTAACGAATTGGAGGTGCTAAAACTTCGCGTTTGCGTACACATCAACAGTTAGTAAAAAAAGTATGCGTTATTAACCTACATGTATAGGGTATCAATATGTCCACATCATATGCATTCTGCTTTAGTGCTTAGAATTACTAATAATAGTGGAGCTGTAAAATATCCAAAAAGTTTTAAAAATTGTATTTATTTTAATGCTATTTTAATTTTTAAAAATTGTCGACTGAAATTTAAAAAAGTCAGAATGAATGCATGCATATAATAAGAAAATATAAAAATACAGACTCTTGTCACCACTGATTAGACCATTTAGTATTTTCATTAAATGTATTTCAATATACCTACTAACATTCATAGAAATAAAATAAATATATATAAAAATGTAAGGCTAAGCTGAGGCATATAAAACAAGTTCAACTAACAGGAGTTCCAACTAGAAAGATCGCGGCGCTGCATTGTGAGACAAAATTCAGAAATGCTACATACACCACGAATATCATGCACAGAGACTGTCAGAGTAAGTAATAAAAGCCACTTCATTCTAAAATTGTACCAGTATTGTGAGTAAGCGCACCTTTCGTATTTGTTCATGTTGATTGTTCAACCATAAATTATCCCAATTCACAGACAGCCGATCAAAACATCGGTTCACACTTGCCATTGTTCCAGTTTATGCTACCGTGTGTACAACTAATTAGTCTTATCAGTGATCGTAAAGTTCAAAAACACCGACGGCATCTTTACCTTTTTAATTCGTAAGCAAACTTTGGGTTTTGAAAAGCCATTTTAGCCGCTAGAGGGCGACACGTTATTTTTAATGTTTTACCCGGCTCGATAACGCAGTTAAATATGTGGATAATATGGAGCGCGGGGTCACAAACTAGTTGATTGACAGCAAGAGGCGGAACAGTGGGCGGAGTCTATCGCACATGGACAATTTGACAGCGGTCTTCAATAAACACTGCGATAATTAGTTTATCAGTCCATATAATTGTTGTCGCTAATTAGCTAACCACACCCAGCGTTGTAGTGGATTATAGACAGTGAAAGACTTTGTGTATTAGAATTCGGGATTTTCCGAGATTGTAGACAAAATCTGTCGGAAATTTGGATTCGCCAGACGGCCGATGTCTGGCGAATTTGATATGTATTTCTTAAGATTTTCATTCGCCAGTTCGGGTTTCTTTTCGCCTATGGCGATTTGGCGAATGGTTAACGCGAGCCTAAACACGTTTTTATCCTGAATATCGCTGTCTTTCAAATGATACAATTATTGAATTAAAAATAGAAATCAGAGATGAGCTTGGCAACAAGATAGATAATCACGGCTTGCCTATGAGTTGCGTTTTAGAATTTATTTTAAAAAAAATTATGTTTTTATTAAAATATTAAAAAAAATTAGTATATTTTGGCCAACAACACCTGAAAAAAGAGAGGATTTAACCAACATATTCGAGATTTATATAAGCGAGTTAGATCTATTGCTAACCAAGTCTATAATCTTAATTATGGAATTATTACTATATTTGCGGAGGCTAAGGGTGCACTGACATTGGGTAAAGTATTCTCATTTGGTAATGGTGGAAGAGAAACAAATGTGGGGTATGTGATGACACGCCGTTGGCGGATTATGGGAATAGGTTTATCAAGTGATCCTATAATTGGTGACGTGTCTGTAGTGGTCACTGTCAATGGTGTTGAAGAACCAAATTATGGAATAACGCTTACTACCCCACGCAAACACTATAACTTTGATATACCTTTAGATATTAGTGCTGGTTCTGTTATTAACTTTGTATGTCAACGCTAACACTGTGAATACGGTGACGTCATTATTGATTGAATTAATTTAATTTTTTCTTATTTAAAAAAAAAAGAAGATTTTAAAATGGGACAATTGACGTATGAATAATTATATAAAATAAATCAATTAAAAGGTTATGATATTCCAATGGAAAAAATAGAACAAAACTTTGAAATCGGTCATAAAAAATTAAAAAGAATATGGGAATGGACTGTTGCATATGAGCATTATTTGATAGACAATAGAAACAACTATAGTTTTGAACGTTATCATGACAAACTAATAGCTTTAGATAAGCAAAGAAAAAGTTTACCAACGTGGGACGGTGTTTCAACTCCAAACAGTTTTCCAACGTGGTTCGATATTTCAACTCCAAAACGTTTTTATCTAGAAAATATATATATGTATTGGGGTACAACTGAATAAAAAAAAGTATCCTCACTGCGCAATTTTCTTTCAAAAAATCATATTTTATTATTTTCGTGTTTATTCGTTGTGGTTGCCAACGCTAACGCTGTGAATAGGCTGGCGTCATTATTAATTGAATTAATTGAATGTTTTCTTATTAAAAAATGATGCAACCGACAGCACCAAGTTTATATCCTGAGTTGCCAGTGGAAGACGGACAAGATTATAGATTACATAAGATTTCAGAGATTGATTAGAAGTTAATTACAGAGCGAGACATACGCAAGTCTCTTTATAAAAAATATAAACGAGGTATTAATATCACAGATGGAATTGACACTACTTTAATATCTGCAGGTGTTATTATGGCTGGGATTTGATTTATTGTTCCAGTTTTATTACCTTTGGAAATAGCAGCAATAGTATATGGAGCTACAGGTATTTGTATTAATTTTATCAGACGCAAGCTTATTTCAAAAGCTCAAAAACATTATGAAATAAAAACTTTGGCGGGGTCTAAGTTGAATAGCATAAAATAGCATAAAAATTTAATATCAAAAGCAATGAGTGATGCACAGATATCTGAGCAAGAGTTTAAGTTGATTTTGGATGAGTTGGATAAATATTATAATTTGAAACAGGACACCAAAAAGAAAGATGAAATTAGCGAAATTCAAAAATAAGAACTAGTGGAACAGGGAAGAAAGGAAACAATGGCAACCTTATAAAAAGTCTAAAAAGTGTGTGATTTATTGTTTTAGTAATGTATTTGTGTATAATCCACCACCTTTGTATTCAAGCTCGGAAAATTGTTGATCACCCCCGGTAAAAATTCACTATCTTAAAAAAATATATCCACATCCAAAAGGTATTGAAGACTTTTTCAAATTATAAAATCTTCACTACCCTAAGATTCTAAAAAAAGTTTTAATAAATCAAGTGAGTATCACCATGAAATGGTGGTTTGTGTGTAAATTTAATAACAAATCAACTTTTATTAAAAAATCTCAGAATATAACTCAAACCCAGCTTATGTCAGCACCTTGTGGTAAGAGTTTTTTCATATATTAAAAAAACTCAGAATATAACTCTAACCTAGCTTATTTCAGCACCTTGTGGTAGGAGTTTTTTCATATATTAAAAAATCTATGTATTATGGGGTTGTTGGATCGAATCTCGAGTGAAATGAGAGATTTGTTCCAGCAACCCCATAATACATATATATACATCGCATACACACAATAAACGGCCTAGCATAACAAAACTCGTGAGCGAATCTAACAAGTATAAAAAATACAAGTGCGCGAGGTCTCTTTTCACGCTGCCAGTGTTCGAGATCATTTTCGAAATTCCATCATTTTTTTCACTGTAGCACATGTGAGTTTTAAATTGTGGTAGTTATGACTTTTTTGTTTATAAAGCAAAGTTGTGGGACTGGAACTGATGCAAATGAGTACATTTAATGACGAATATCATGAAAACATCTTCATTCCAGTGTACGAGATCGACTCGAAAAACTATATTTCGGAATTGGTGGCGGCTTAAACAAAAGATCTGTGGAACATTCATCTCCAATCAAAGTTACGGAATAAAGTGCAGAAAATTCCGGATACTTTAGGCTATATTACATGAGAATGCGTGAAGTAATAAGGAAAATATAAAAAAAATCTTACTTCGAAGCGGGTTTTATTCCATCGGTGACGTCATTTTGAAACCACGTGATCCCCCACCTTGATAACGTTGCGTATAAAAGTGTTCGTGTGTTACCTCTTTACAAAATAGCAGTTTACGCCAACTTTTTAACAAACCAACAACAATGTTTTGTACAACGTTCATTATTTTTATAAGGTGTCACAAATAATAAGTTTATGACTCAGATCTGGGTGAATTTGTAATAAATAAAATAGTTTCAGTTAATAAACTTGCGTAGTGTTACAGGATTAACTCAACCAATCAAAAGCGTTCCAGGTTGTATTACACGTGTGTCAGACAATATAATATTAAATGGATGTTCGACACTGCTAACAAGGGACGTTATGTGATAAAATATAATATTACGTTTATAACAGAATAATGGTCTTGTAAATACTTGTGTAAATATGGTTATTGCTATATCAAACGTTCTATATATGTATGCATTTGCAGTATCTCACGGGCCTATGACCTACTGTTTGATGAATAAAAATATTCTCAATCTTTTTCATATGAATCGGTATCAGCTTTTGTTTACACATTAATAATTATTATTGAAAAATCACACCCTCTATTGTTATCTCATATAATTGTAATTCCTGTGAGACCACGTATGAAAATGCCAGTTTAAATAAACTGCACACAAACGTTCATACTCGTGCTTAAAAGTTGGAACGCCAGCGCTAAGAATATCTATCAAACTTGGTCACGTGATAAAATCGATATCACAAGAGGGCCTGTAGGTTGCAGAAAACTAAATACTTTCCCATAGACCTCCTGTGGCACCCGTCAGCTAATATCTCAAGAAGTAAACACCAGATTTTCTTTAAATTACCTTATTTCATAGATATTTCTATCACAAAGCCTTTGAAAGTGTGAAAAAGACAACTTTTCCAGCTCAGACTCTCTGCACGTATCTGTGTTTACAAACACTATTGAATCCGCACTGAATATTGACATGCAATTTCAATGGATGTTACATTTTCAAAAACATGATTTTTATTTTTTTATTTAATTTAATGATCCTAGCTGATGGGGATTATTTTACCTATAGTTTATCCTTCCTGAAAATGCATATTGAATATTGCGAAGTTATATCTGCTGACCTCTGTGAACTTTCACTTCTGTACTGAATCGTACACAACAAAAGGCGGAGCTTAAGCCAGGATATATTTAGCTGTACGCAACCTATAGAGAGACATTCAGACCTGACAGAAGGTATTTTTTCTGGCTAAATTGTTTAATACATTCAATCTGATAAAAATTGTGTCATTATTTGTTTTAGAAAAAAACTCATTTTCGACAAAATATAAGGGCTTAAAAGAGCTTCGGCTAAGGCTAAATTCCTTCGTTTTTTACGCGTAAATCCAGAATCTTCAAAATGCCAGATATCGACAACCGTTCCAATCTTTTGCTACAAATAAAGTGATTTTAAATTGATTTCATCAACAACATGAGATTTCTAACCAGTTGAAGCTATCTTGAAAATAAAAACTACTGAAAAATGATATTTGTGATTTCAGGGGGCAAAATAGCAGATTTTAAAATAAAAATACCACTGAATTTATCAAAATCTGCCTTCAAATGAATTTATTAACATTATTCAGCAGTTTCTATATGTGAAACCATCAATAAAATGCAACTTTTCAGTTTAAAAATGATCAAAAATAATTCCGAGACTATCCTTCCCAACTCCATTTTTAGGGCCATGCCATGCTATGTTTTACAATATGCTCATTACACAATATTGCCTCTAACTATACTATTTATTGTATTTTTTTTTATTAGATATTGTTTGTAGCATCTTTACAGGTAATTTTCATGCAAACATGCAGTCAATAAGCTGTGTTTAAAGTAAAGATCCATGAAAATGAAGGAGTGGGGTAGAAAAAAACTTTTAAAAAACATAGAAAAGGTCATATTTAACTAAATAATTTAATTTTGTTTAGGCCTAAGTGATTTAATTTGGCTGGTAATCATAACTTTTACTGACAACAAACGACATTTGAAAATGTAATAATACATAACTCAATGAAAGAAATCAAAGGACAGAAATGCCCAGAAAATATGCGCATGTCCACCTCATATCAGACCTGTATATAATGTTTCATTTCAGTCGGAGGAATCGCGCACGTAAGATTTGCTGGACGGATGGAGGGACGGGCGTAATTCCAAAGTTATTCCTATACAGCCCCAATGCCTTTAAAGCGGTGGTATAAAATATAACATTATGAGAGGCATTAATATAGGGGTGTAAAATTTTCTAAAAAGGCAACTCCCCCTTATTTTCATAATAGTAATTTTGAATCCCGAACAACATAAAACTGTATTAAAAAACTAGAAAATATCACTCGCCCTGCACTCAAAATTGTTGTTTTGCATGCCCACGAGTGGAATTTTACACCCCTGTAGTATTGGACTGCGCATAATAAAATTCAGTCACTGACATATATGGTACAGTATTTTACCATAACTATGTAAAACTATTTAATGATGTTTTGAATTTAGGATATTTCCCCTCCAAATGGACTGATGGATACATTGTTCCACTACATAAAAAGGCTAGCATTAATGACGTAGAAAACTATAGGGGTATTACACGTTTAAGCACATTTGGCAAGATTTCGGGCGAATTTTGAATAATAGACTTACCAGGCAAACCGGGCTGAAAACTAAAATATATATGTGGAAGCTCAGTCGGGATTTAAGAGTCAAATGGGTACCGGTGACAACATTTTTATTCTGCATGGTATAATAAAGCATGTAATAAATGAGGGAGGGTACGCGTCTATATACTGAACTCATTGATTTTACTAAAGCCTTTGGCTATGTAGTTAGAGATATTCTGTGGTGTAAATTAATCAAAATAGGCCTACGGGTGAAGATGTTGGATGTTATCAAATCAATGTTCGAATCTGTTAATCAATTGTAAAACAAGAGAACGAATATTGACCTGAAACACTTCTTAGTAAGTGAGAAATGGAGTAAATGTATGACAAAAAAAATGATATGTGACAAAATAGACTTTATATGTTGCCATTTATTGCCGTGTGTATATATATATAATATATATATAATTATATGTATTGTGTTGTACCTGTGTACTCATGGACCTAAAGGTCTTTTGTATTTTGAACAAATATAATATAATATATAGAATGGCAGAAAGATAAAATGCATTTATTTATACGAACATTTTCCAGAGAATCGCAAGATATTGTTTGCGGAATTAGATGACTTTTATGACAGGAAAGAACTTTCTGTACCCTGTATATCGAGGTCAAACTTTTTTACATGCGAGCAATTTGAAGTATGAAATAATATTCATTCAGTACCCGGCATACTGGGCCCGCAATTATAAACCAATCTCCTTACTCAACTCAAAAATAAACTCCAGTTCAGCCAATGATTGCCGTGCTTTCATTGTTACACAAATGTTGATTGGATAATTTAGAGTTGAGCATGGATTTGAGTATCGAGTTTGGTTATAATCTTGAGGTCAAGTACATAAACAAATAAATGAAACCAAATACTGGACGTTCCCTCTTTAATGTAAAACCTTTAGATTGTGGTCATGAGCTCTATGCGTATCTCTAGTACATAACATACGCATAAAGCGTCTCCGGTCACGTGTTAGCTCTATGCTTATAGTTATGATATGCATAGAGTTTCCAGGTTATGTGGGTCTGATATGGGTCTGAAATGTTTGGCATATGAGTCTGATATGCATTTGATATTGTAGGCTGATATTCAAGAGTCTGAATAGTTTAAGTCTGATGCGTGTCTATTACTGTTATTCCAGTAAGTCTGATTTTACACGTCTGATCAGAGTTGGTCATAGCAGAGTGCAATTTATTGTTGGGTCTGATAGTTAAGGTATCTTATATGGAAACCTATTCTCCTACATTAATGCCTACTTAAATGAACAATTATATACAATTTACACCTCCAATTATAGTTTCTACAAAATAAAATTGGAAAATGTGTGCAAATTCACATTCGGTCATTGGAAAATAACAAGACAGATATGGTATATTTTTACCTGCAAGAGTTACTTCAGTTAGCAATTTGTGTCAATATCTCAAAATGGAAAATGTCACAATATTTTGATGATTCTTGAGCAAATAGCAAAACGCACTACAACCTGTGTTCTAAACCTGAAATTGTGTATAATCGGTACTATGCATATTTTCCTTCAGTTCGGAATCTACAGTTTTCTTTGAAATTTAGACTATTTTCAGACATGTACACTAATTAAGCTAAATAACTTGAATTCTATTTTTCAAACCTAACAAATATGCATTGTTCCTGGAAGACCATATAATTTCCTTTCAAAATATAGCAAATACATGCTAGAAAGCAACAAAATCGATTTCTCTGCCTGCAAATACAATTCATTTACCCCACCCCTCAGCACTCAGAAAAGGAAAACATGACATGTATAGACACACGACAGCATATCCCTGTCCCTTATTTGAGATATAACACATCCATAAGTGAATGACAAACACTCTAAATTGTCATAAAAATGCTATTTCTACATACCTTAACCGGCTTTTTTTCCGTAATATGATGTTGGCTGTAGAAGTGCAGGAAATGATAAAGAAAAACTAGCATTTACAACATAGCCACCAGTTACGATTTTCTGTTTACAGGCTACATACAGGTTACAGTTCAAAACGTTTATTTATACCAAAATTAACTATTATGTCATACTAAGTCAAAAACACCGCATTTGTGGATTTCTTTTTTATTGTCTAGCCTGTACATGGCTTTTAATCTCTTAGATTTCTATTTTATCAGAAATTCCCAATGGACATTCATTCGAAACAAAGGAGTCTCCCCTCAGGGTAATTTTTCTGTTTGACGTTAGCAACGTCGTTATGGTTTTAACGTCGTAACGGCGTGACACCCAAATGCAGTATATTATTGTTGAATTAGTTTTGTTTAATTTAGGACCGTTTAAATGTATTTATAAAATGTATGAAAATATGCGTTGGTGTTGCTTTTGACCCGGTTTCAAATGGTCCGATAGTGGAGTTGTCTTTGTTGAAGGATCTCGAATTTATTGGTTGTGAACTGTAACTCCTTGGCGTAGATTACACGTTTCTCATATCTACTTTTCTTTGTCATTGTTGTGTTGATGTTGAAAATAGTGTATTTTTTTCTCAATTATTTAAAATAAATCCCAAACTTGAATTATGTTTTATACATGTATGTTGTACTGATACATCCCTTATGTTACATGCTAATCAATATAAGTGGTATGTTATTGATGTAATAGTGTTCCTACTAATACATTTTAGGCTGTTTTTAGACCCATCATTGACGTGTTATACTTCGATAACATCGCAGACAATGAAAAACAATCCTTAATCCTTAATTAATAGCTGGATAAAACATTAATCTTCGTCTATCCGAGGACTATCACAATCCTTGACCTGCATATATTAACAGATGGGGCTTCGATCGTGCTGGTGGGCAAGCTGTTCCAGAAACCGAATGCCTGCTGGAAGAAGTGAACATTCACCCTGCTGTTAGGTACTAAGAAGCAACTGTCGTGACCACTTGTTCTTGTTCCTATAGGTAGATTTATCGATGAAAGAATATTCATAATCGCCAAATATTAATAACTAACTTTGAACACAAAAACATTTAACCTTTAACCCGCTAAGCGCGACTATAAAAGCATGTTGCGTCCATTGTAAACCTAGATCAGCCTGCGAGTAAGCTGATCAGGGTTTACAATGTCCGGATTTGAAATGTAAGAAATGGATTATTATTTAACTACTAGGTATGAATATAGGGAAATCCTTCACTCGATGGTAGGCGTGTTTTGTTTTTTCCACTCACTCGCATCCGCTCATTTGTGAAAAGAAACAGACGTCTACCATCTTGTGAAGGATTTCCCGATAATCCGTCTGGGCTGTTAAATGATCTTCATTACATTTTTAAAACTATGGGTGAAAGAATATTCATAATCGCTAAATATTAATAACTAACTCCGAACGCAATAATATCTAACTGGGGGCGTTTAGTCATGACGCCAAAAATGTGTTGGTGACGTTGACGTCATCCGCCGATAACGCTAAATAAAGCGACTAATTCTGGTTACAATCATACAGAATCTGATTAAAAATGTAAATAAATAGATTATTTAACTGTTGTGATCGATTATATGGAAATTCTTCACTCGATGGTAGACGTGTGTTGTTTTTTGGCTCACTCGCTTACGTTCCTTGGTGAAAGAACCACACGCCTATCATCTCTTGAAAGATTTCCCTATACTCGATCCCAATAGTTAAATAATCTCTATATCTCTATTTTATACCCGTTTGTTCATGATTTAAATTTCTTATTTAACATGGTTAGTAGTAAAATGTTTCGTCTTTTTTAAATATTCTCAGTCAACAAAATTGACATTCTCAACACTTTACTGATGTCATAAAAATTATCAATGTCAGAGTTTGTTATTTTTATGGTCCGTGCTATAGGCAAATCCTCCACTCGGTGGTAGGTAAAGTTGCTGCTGTTTTTCAGTTAGGCCAATAAAAAAGGGTTTGTTTCTGGCCTACTGACCGTCCGTATTTTTTAGGCCCCAACCTTAACTATTTTTGGAGTTTCTCCAAAAAATTTTTTTTATAAAAATGTGTTGAAGTGTTTTATGGTGTACAAGTGTCAATTTATAGTGGACCACCCACATTATGTTCAAGAAACATGGTTGTCATGTTCTTGATGTGAATTTCGTGTTGTAATGAATAATTCTAAAGAAATATAACAATACAAAATATTTCCACCTATCTACCTAATCTAATTGTTAAGTTCAGAAACAGATCTATTTTGTTTTTTTACCTTACTCGCATCCGTTTACTCGTGATAAGAAACGTGCGTCTACAAGCGTGTGAATAGTTCCCATATAATCATCATAGCAGTTAAATCATATCTCTATTAATTTCTGTTAAAGTCATGCATGAACTGATTTCAAATGTTATGGGTTTTATAATTGTCTATGGTTAACAGACTGTGACTCATGCAAGTGGCAATAAGCATGCTTTACGACTCAAATTCCTAGAGAACTCGTCTGAAAAACTTGAATGATATAAACACATATTTTGTAATGTTGAACGGTTACCATTTCACTTGCTGAAATGACGTTTTCGTAAAACCAGTCTACTGAAATGTAGCATTTAATCATTCGCTACCGGAACGGCAGCAACTCTTATTAGCTCATGGTAAGGTAGTAATGAATAGTTTCTTTGTTTTTTTTCATTTTGATAACGCAATCTGATAATTACTCATGGTAGCAATGAACAGTTTATCTGTGTTGTAATGCACGCTAAAGCAAACGCATCCCATACATGTGAGTAATTGTATTTATGTGCTGATGTGTACTTTAGCACGTCGTACTACAAAGGTGAATATGTAATGAATTTGTAAGGCATGTCAAGGATTCGCCCACATTGATTCAAAATGTTTAGTAGCACACATTGGGAAGAAAGTGTCTGGTAAAAAAAACTGTCATGGCGTGTTTACGTCTCCGTGACAACTCTTTTTTTGAATATTGTTTTAACACCCGTGACTTGGTCTGTTATTATGTTAAACTTTGTTCCCAGTTCCTACCCAGAAATAATGCTATTTTCTCTCGGCAGCTATTTACGCTTGCGTAAAACCTTGCTTGTTATTATTGTATATTAGCGACGAAACATTCACAAGCTTCAATGGCGCAGTTGATCGAGGCGCCGTGTTAGTGCCCAGCAAAGGTAGGGTTCAAGCCTGCTGATTTCCCTTTTTTTTCTTTCTTTTTTTTAATTTTCATTGGTTTTCATTATTGCTGATGGTAAGGTAGCAACAGTTCCTTAACATTTTTCACTTTGATAACACAATCTTATAATTACACATGGTAACAGTTAACAGTTTGTATGTGTTGTAATGCACGCTCTAACGCACACGTATCCCTTACATGTGAACAATTGTATTTCTGTGCTGATGTGTACTTCTAGCACGTCGTGTTACAAGGTAATTGTAATCAATATGTAAGGCATGTCAAGGTATTTGAACAGAAAGAAGCGAGGTCGCCCACATTGATTTGAAAGGCTTGGTAGGAAGAGCCGATGATAAAATCGGGAAGAATGTAAGAAAACCCGGTCGTGGCGTGTTTATGTCTCAGTGACAACATTGTCTTTGTTCAATATTGTTTTAACACCCGTGACTCGCTATAGTATTATATTAACTTCTTTTCTCTCGTCAGCTATTTTACGCTTGCGTAAATCTTGCTTGTAAATAGATTATATAACTGCTTGGATCGATTTTAGGAAAATACTTTACTCGATGGTAGGCGTGTTATGTTTTTCACTCACTCGCATCCGCTCGTTAGTGAAAAGAGCCACACGCATTCCATCTCATGAAGGATAATTATTCTCTATTTTTTGGTAAAAGAATATTCATAACCGCTAAATATTAATAACTAACTTCATACACAAAAAGAGCTAACAGTGACATTGTGTAAACACGTCAGTAAATGTTGCTGACGTCCACACCATACCCCGATTATGTTTAATAAAGTGAATATTTAACTGCTGTGTTTGGTTTGGAAAATCCTTCGCTAAATGGTAGGCGTAATTTGTTTTTTTCATTCATTTGCGCTCGTTCGTGAAAAGAACCACATATCTGGCATCTCGTGAGGAATTTCCCTATTGTTGATCCCAGCAGTTAAATAATCTCTATTTTTTTCTCGAGCGGATGCAAGTAATAGAAAAAAAACAATATGCCGAACATCAAGTGAGGAAATTCTTTACGAGATGGTAGGCGTGTGGTTCTTTTCAAAAGAAAATCCTTCACCAGATGGTAGGTGTGTGTGTGTGTTTTCTCGAGCGGATGTAAGTAATAGAAAACAAAAAATATGCCTAACATCGAGTGAAGAAATCCTTTAGAGATGGTAAGCGTGTGGTTCTTTGCAAATGGAAATCCTTCACGAGATGACATACAATAAAACGTTAAAGATTATTACTGGTAACTACTGGGTTCAATTGTAAGGGTTATCCAGTAGTTACCAGTAATAATATTACATTTTTTATTGTTTAATTACCACATATTTCAGTCACCTGTGTTGACCCCCATCCACTTCAAAAAAAAAACCCACAACAAAAGCATCATGCAGCTGTTTATGATTATTTCTAAACAAAGACCTTTTTTATAGTTATTATTTATTTCCAGACGCAACATACGAAGCAGGACGTTTAAGCCAGAAAGGACTAAAGGATTCATTTTTGCCCTGCTCTCAAAGTTGAACTCATTCCGAGACAGTTTTGACTCAGTTTGGACAGAATTATGATTTTGTTTTGTGATAATTGAATGAAGTCACAAAGAAATAAATATACCATTCGGATTTGTCGTAATTTTATTCTCGTTTGTGGCTGGCAATTCCGAAAAATCGGAAGGCTTAAGTATTTCTTTAATTACATCCCGGTGGATAGTACTTAATGAATCGGCCATGATAGCAGAAGACGCTAGTTTTTTTCACATAAAAATGTAGTCCGGTCAAGGTCAAAAACTAGGGCTTGCACAGTCGCAAAAAAAATGAATTGAATTGAATGTTGTTTAACGGCTCATCAACACAGTAAAGGTCATTTAGAGCCGCCCCAGAGAGGGGGAAGGATACATAGGAATACAGGAACCGTGCCGTCCTCTTATTGTCGAATAGATTCCTATGGTTCTTTAACGTGCTCGGAGGATAGACAAAAATAAAAGTGCACAGTTAGTTATTTCGTTTTCACTGAGTTAGTTATTAATACTTTGCGATACCGAATATTATTTCACTCAGAAATCCCGATATTTCATCGATAACAATGCAATAAACATCGTTTAGATGTGGACGTAAATCGTGCTACGTCATACCGATGGGTCAGTGCAAAACTAGTGTAACTACATATGAATAAAGAAAGAGATATACTTGTTTTACACTCAGCCCTCGATACGGGGTTGATATCCTCTACCTCGTTCGTTTTTTCTAGAGCGTGTAACGATGTTAAGGACTTCAGTGATCGAAATAAATTTATTACAAGTAAACTTCTTCAGCAAGGTTTTGGTTATCAACAATTTCGTAGAAGGAAAACTAAAGGGATCTATAATCTTCAGCAATAAAAGAGGTCTGAAGGGTTTCCTGCCAACTTTATGAAATTAATCAGGAAATTCTTCAGAAAAGGAAACGACCCGTTAACATGTTGAATATTGTAAATACTAATGCTAATGTGTTTTATTAGGTTGACTACAGGGTTAGAGAGAAGTTTGGAAAGAAAAGAAAACATTCTTAATGAAAATATTAGATGTGTGACGTTCCTGCATACTGACGTAGATACAGACGTACGGACGTTGATACGTACGGACGTAGATACGGACGTACGGACATACGTAAACAACATTGTTATTAAGTCTGTGATTAAATACAGAATTGAATCTATTCTAAATGCTTCTCGGAGAAGAAATCCCTATTCCGGTAGCATGCTGAAATTGAAACTGTAATCTCGTAGATGTCGTCAGTCATTTTTGTGTGAACCAAATTTCGTTTCCTTCGGTCTTTTAACTATGTACATTGACGAATATATGTACCATAACAGACAGTAATTGTACTATATGAACGGTAAATATATCCGTACAGACGTACGCACAGGCATTATATATAGACGGACGCGGGCAGGTAATTTCCATTGTTTCTACATACGAACAATATTTCATACACGGACTTGTAAGTGCATTTGTACAGATGGACATTCATGTATATATACAGATGAACATTCATGCATATATACAGATGGACATTCATACATATATACAAATGGACATGTATGCATATATATAGAGATGGACATGCAAGATTATATACAGATGATCAATCATGCATATATACAGATGAACAATCGTTTGGCTGTACGTACGGGAACCTACTTTTGCACAAAGTGGTACACAGATGAATGGAAAAAAGAACACGCATTTTGAAATCTAAAGAGTTTTATTGACAGTCTATACAACGTTTTGCATCGCAAGTCAGAAATAATTTCACTTTCTAGTTTAAAATAACTTTAAAAAAGTAAATTAATCGACAATTTGTTTATACATGTATATTCGACATATACCTTTTTGAAAAACAGCATTTCTTCAAATACTAAATAGTTAAGCTGATAAATTATTTACCTTTTTTAATAAAATCAAATATATTCAAATGTTCCAGTTTAGCAAATCGTTTTTGCAATAACAATCCATTAAAAAACATCACGAGTAGTTACACATATACAAGGTGTTCTAAAAACTAAAGGTAAAGCTGCGAAACATATTCAACTTCCAAATAGTGCTGACGCATGTTAAAGCTGCATTTAAGCTGCGTTAAAGCTGATGAAACACAAAATAATTACGTAGACAATCACTACACACTAACATTATTAAAGATTTACTAAAAAGAAACAAGATGTTTACACGGCACTCAATAATGGTACAAAAAAACACTACGTGGGATTGAACTCCAAACAAACACTAAAATTACATTTGCGTGTAAGACGAACGCGCTCCGTATTGAGCTACACGGGAAAGTTAATGATGCAATATATACTGTAATGTAAACTTAATGCGCTAATGGATATTGCGAAAGCAACAGAAGTGTAAATATTTTGGTCCCATCAATGTTTACAAAATTTATTTTTTATCCTCAAATTAACGGTTTTTAACGAATACATATTTGGGTCTATGCTCATGTTTGCATGTATACATTTCACTGAATAAAAATCACACCATTACAGAGCGTGGAATACGTGCCATTTTGGTGTGTATGGGGGTGAGGTGGGGTGATTGTGGGCGAAAAATACGTGCCATTTTGGTGTGTATGAGGGTGGGGTGAGGTGGGGTGGGGTTGGGTGGGGGCGAACAATACGTGCCATTTCCATGTGTATGCGGTGGGGTGGGGCGAAGGCTTGTAAACGTAGATATTAAAATCGAACAAGAAAAGTACCATTCAAAGACGACAGGACGACAGTCAACCACAAACACACACAGAAAAAAAACGACTTCAAAGATGAATAATGGCAAGATAAGACATCACAAACACAAAAGGGTTGACAATAGGGCTACCGCATTGGAACGGTCAGTGGCAAAATAAAGCCGCTGAGTTTAAACCAGGTTCTAGGGCGCACCAAACCTCACTCGTACCCTAATAAATGGGAAAGTGTAAATAAAGATACCCCCGCGAGGTTATAATCTCTAACAATCAAGACAACATTAATAGGCAATATAAGTAAAACACGTATGTATATATAATATAAAAAAGCCTAGAAAGCCACAAATGACTTGGCAGAAGCCAGAGCAACAAGAGAACAATCCGTTACACTCAGAAAACAATTATCACTTTGTGTTGTATGTGACTGATCGATTGTAGTCCACTGGAATACATTCACGTATGTTAATGCGACCAATCAAAAGCTGTTTACTATTTCGAATAATTGAAATCGTTTGTTATCAACAGTGTTTAAAACATTTGTAAATTATTAATTGCTAGAATATCATTAAGATATGCATGTTTCGTTTAAAATAAAGAATCAACTTATATTTCAATAGTTCAATCAATGTAACTGGATAACAGGCACACATGAAAAATATCTAGGCATGAAATTCGTATGTTTTACATATGTGATACATATGTATTCCACATATGCATTTTATATGCATTAAAAGTAATACCTATGTAAATATTTTTTACTAAATAATATTAAAACTTAAACAGGCTGTTAAAGTTAGTATTCAACACATTTGTTATATAAATACTTGATGTATTTTATGCATACTAATTTCATAATTTTTATGAAAAATAAACAAATGAATGAAAACAATGTATACATTCCATATGTGTCAATGTGTATTATTGTAACATGAAAAATATATGATACATATGTGACACACATGTATCATTTATATATGTGGCACATATGTTAATTACATGATGTACATATGAATGAAACATGCAAATAATAAGAAGGGAACATATAATGTATGTGGCACATGTCAAAACATTTTGCCTTTGCACATGGAAATAACAAACCTCTCATGTTTTAGTTTTTGAGGAAATCTCATTTCTTGGCCGTCATCTTGGATTTTTATACAATTAATTTTGAAAAGAAGATTCATTGGAAGCAACAAACACACGCAAAAGGGAAAAGTAGCAGTCTCGGGGTTACTGAGTCTGTTCATGAGAGGTAATATAAGAAGCTGATTTTAAATATAGACACAGAATTAAGCTTTAACATGTGCCCATATAAGTCTTTGAAACGCTTTCAAACAAACAAACAAACAAGAGGATTATTACAACTATACATACAATTACACCGAATGTAGGTATCTCACCACAATGAAACACAAGATGACATAAAGTGTTATTATGAAACATTATTATACTTAAGGAAAAACGAAACGAAACTTTTTTAGAGTTAATATATATGAAGAGTTATTTGTTCAAATAATCTTTTGGTAATTTATCGAAAATCGCCACCGATACCTCCGCCATATTTCCTTTTGAAAATTACTCTTCAATAAAGCATGAAATACAAAATTTAACAGATGTACGTGATGCACGGGTCGTGGTATATGTACTCGGGAACACATGCCATTTTCTGTCTTAACTTCGTCGCATGACTTCATTTATCAAGAAGCCAGCGTGTCTTTTTTTCAAATTTAGTAGTTTTTTTATGCCTTGTTTACATAAAGAGGAGTGTGAAGACGCCGTTATATATATTTAAACGGAGGTTCGCAGCGTATGGTTCTGTCCATCTTCTTGTGCATAAATCCGTCAGAAAAAATACCATTTCTAATCTACTACGTTATTAGTACACTTCTCAAAACTGCTTACTACACCGCTCACGTTTTATACACTTTTCAAAACAGCCAACTACACCGATTTAAAATATGAATAATTTTGTTAATATCATTATTTCATAGTTGTTTGTAATTTAATAAACAAATAACACAAATCTGCACTATGTGAGACAAATTTTTATTTTATTGAAAAACATTCAACCCATCGATATATATAACCCAAAACGTGAGCGGTGTAGTTAGCAGTTTTGAGAAGTGTATGTGGTGAGTGCGTTATATGACGACGTAACCCTTGGTTTCGCTTATGAACTTTTATCTGACGCTCAGACTCACACAAAACTAGCGGCAAATTAATAGTAGACCTACATACTGGCTACTGAAATAAAATTATAGTTTTTAGTTGAATGCACGTCAAGATATTTGATGCACTTTAGGCTATATTATTATTAATACAGAGTTGCGTTCTTTTTTACTTTATTATATATAGCGATTTCTGTTTGATTCAATTATAAAAATATCCTTAACGAGAATATAGGTATATTGCTTTATCACAATCATGAGGATACGTGTGAGTAAACAAAACAAACACGACTACCTTCGAAACAATTTTTAGACTATATTGTGTTATTTAAAAATGCATAATTAGTATACAATAGAATGAACGAGAGCTCTTCTCTTTCAACCAGAGCTGTGACATTTTAGACTGGTCCTGAAATTATAAACACAATTATGAAATCATATTATACAGATTATTTACAAATGGATGGTTTGATAGTATGCATTATTTTCAATTTTCAAAGAACAACTAGTTTTGAAAATTGACAGGTGAGTGCTCGTGTCTTAGTTTACAATAAATTGGATAGCAGTTTATAAAAAATCAACCTTGAATATAATCGAGATCGATCAAAATCGCTGAGATTTATATTTTTGTTTCGTTTTTATTTATTTCGATACCGACAATAAGCGTCGATGAAGATATAATACTTACTTGTATACTTGTTAATCGTACTAAAAGTAAATATAAACGTCGAACAGGAAATATAGCGTTCAAAGACTACAGGCAACCAGCACGCATCAAAACAAACAATTCTTATAAGGATAAATAAAAGGCAAGGTATATGACATTACACATATGAAAGGGTTGACAACTGGGCTGATGCAGTGAAACGGTCATTAGTAAAACAAGGCCAGTGGGGCTTAAAACCAGGTTCTAGGGTGCACCAAACATCAACCGTTACCCAGCTGCCCTGATTGCCTCTGACCGCACCTATTGTCATCACGTTTATGTTTGTGATGTCAATATTTACCATTTTATTCATCTTTGCAATTATTGTTTGTTTCTATGCGTGTTTTGGTTGACATTAGTTCTTAGATGCTACATTTTCTGTTCGGCTTGTATATCGACTCTGATGATTTAGTTTCTTTATGTGTTTGTGGTTGACTGTCGTCTTTGAATGGTACTTTTCCTGTTCGGATTTTATATCTACTTTTAGGTAGACGTAAACTTTTCAAATGGAAATCTGCACCAAAGGAAACGTCTGAATGGTGTCATATATATGTTGTCTCTAGTACATATTAACCTGACTACTACCAAAATGGCAAAACAAAAACTTACAGGTACATTCAGGTATTCCACAATATTCCCATCTCTTGTCCGGATCGGTTGTATGGCACCAAGGCTTGCCATTTCCATCGGGATCCCTACAGTAATTGTTAGCAGCTGACTGATTTCCTTCTGGAAATGTAGAGTCGACATGATATGTGTGGCTATGAGGTGTGTCTAGTGCCCAGAGCTGGCATGTTCGGCCACTGACTGTATGGGAGGTAGTGCCATTCCACGTGTGGGAGTCATTGAAACAATCTGAAAAATTGAAATATGTTACTTGTGCTTTAAATGTTCGTTTGGTAATATAGACAAAAGAAACATGGTTTGTCCAATTGTTAAAATAGGAATAATTACAAAATAGAAACTGAAACGAAAGTGCACAGCGGGGAGAAGACTATCATAAATTAAGAGATAGCCATGCTAAGATTTTTAATCTGAGACGGTATGTGAATGGTTTTACGGTCTGAAATTTCGTTTTACGGCGATGCGGTAGATTTCAGACCGTAAAACCAACCAAATACCGTCCCTGATTGAAAATCTTAGAATGGTTATCTCAATTATAATGTTTTTCCATGTAAATGTCAGAAAAATAAAGTCAAACTATATATACACATTTATTGTTTTCTATGAAAACTCAAATTCATCGGTAACGGCATTTTGTTGACGTCATCCAATGAAGTCGTTTGTTACAACGTTATGGTAAATTACGGTAAATTAATCGTGGGTTTTACAATCGCAACTTTGTGGCGTAAGCCAATGGAGTAACGCGTTACATTATAGTTGCATTAGAATGGATCTATAAGGTTAACTTGCTCTTTGTTTGTGGTATAGTGCGGACCTACGGCCCCATTGCGTTTGGTGCCGAAGCATGCATTACTTTCAATTGTCAAAGAACAACTAGTTTTGAAAATTGACAGGTGCGTGCTCGTGTCTTAGTTTGCAATTAATTGGAAAGCGGTTTATACAAAATCAACTTTTAGATTGCTTTAAAATAATCGGGATCGATCACAATCCTTGATTAGTAGCATTCAAGGACCACTGGCAATCAGCAGGTAACAAAAGAAACAACATATATAAGGATAAATAAAAGCTAAGCTATATGACATTACACAAAAGGGTTGACAATAGGGCTGCCGCCTTGGAGCGGTCAGTGGCTAAAACGGCCACTGGGGGTTAAAACTACAGGTTCTAGTGTGCACCAAACCTCACCCTTACCCATACGAAGCGGCCCTTATTGCCTCTGACCGTTCGTATTTTTACCGCGTTTATGTTTGGGATGTCAATATCTTGCATTTTATTTATGTTTGCAATATATGTTTGCTTCTATGCGTGTTATTGGTTGACTTTAGTCCGTAAATGCTACATTTTCTGTTCGACTTGTATATCTACTCTGGTGATTTAGTTTCTTTGTGTGTTTGTGGTTGTCTGTCGTCCTTGAATGTACTTTCCCTGTTCGGTTTTAATATCTACTTTTAGGTATACGTAAACTTTTCAAAAGGAAATTTACATCAAATGATACATTTGAGTGGTGGCATATATGTTAACCTGACTACTACCAAATAGCAAAACAAACTTACAGGTACATTCAGGTATTCCACAATATTCCCATCTCTGGTTTGGATCGGTTGTGTAGCACCAAGGCGAGTAATCTCCATCGGGATCCCTACAGTAATTTTTAGCAGCTTTCTGACTGCCTTCTGGAAATGTAGAGTCGTCATGATATGTGTGATTATGAGGTGTGCTTAGTGCCCAGAGCTGGCATGTTCGACCACTGATAGTATGGGAGATAGTGCCATTCCACGTTTGGTTGTCTGTGAAACAATCTGAAAATTTGAAATGTTTTACTTTCGCTTTAAATGTTCGTTCGGTAATATCGACAAAAGAAACATGGTTTGTCAAACTGTTAAAATAGGAATAATTACATATAGCAAACAAAAACGAAAGTGCACAGCGGGGAGAAGACTATTATAAGTTATAAGAGATAACCATGCTAAAGTTTTTAATCTGAGACGGTATTTGAGTGGTTTTACGATCTGAAATTTCATTTTACGGCGATGCGGTAGATTTCAGACCAACCATATACCGTCCCAGATTGAAAATCGTAGCATGGTTATCTCAATTATAATATTTTTCCTTGTAAATGTCAGAAATAAAAAGTAAAATTATATATACACACTTGTTTTTCTATGAAAACTCAAATTCATCGGTTACGGCATTTTGTTGACTTGTTAAAACGTTAGGGCAAATTACGGTAAATCGTGGGACCTACGCCCCATTGCGTTTGGTGCTGTGATTTCTATAGGACCAATTTTCTCATACAGCTCTTCGTATCTACTGTGTATGCAATCAAAATACTCTATTTTATATTTAAAATGAGGACTTTATAGTCACTATTGTTAAAACTCTTGTATTCAATCAAATATTGGTATTATTGCACTATTCTACCGAGCAGGAACTGTTCACTAAATGACTATGCACACGTTCCCATATATGCATTTCGATAACACCCCTGGACAGATAAAGTAGTTGAGATAAGTGGGGAGCAAACATTTGGAGAAAAAAATCCGATTTATCATTAGTAGGGGTTTATCCACCTTTGATTAACCTTTGATCTTGGTTAGTCAACCTTCTTGATGCCAACTCTATTTGTTTATGAAAATAATGAACACATTTTTAAACATATTTATCTGACACTGTTTTCGGCATCTAACACATGAAAGGAACGGACAGTAGCCAAAAGTGTCGTTTATCGCTAGATGCTGCGCGCAATTTGAAACTGAACTTATTGAGAAAAGGTCGACCAATGTTGAGCGAATTATATTATACATTACGTGGTCCCACCTTATTTCCATTAAGCGTTGGGAAATTTTATATTAGCAAGAACGGATATCTCAACAATAAAATACGTTTAAAATGCGATAACCTGTTTTGAAATTACCTGTTAAATGTTTTAATTTTACAATAGGCAAACTTTTTCGGCCGAAATTAAGGTTTCATTTCATACCCCAGCCAACCCCGTTTTCGCCTATTTGTGAATGGGTTTGATGGGGTATGAACGTTAATACTCGGACCACGTAATGATGAATGTGTCAATAATGGCATCTTATCGTGTTTGGTGAATGAATATCCAATATATATGAATCATAATTATTCATCGCAGTTCATAGTCTGTGTGAATATTCACTTATTGAGGGATGTGCCGTGAATGTAGTGAAAAACATAGTTTGTGTGAATATTCACTTATTGAGGGATGTGCCGTGAATGTAGTGAAAAACATAGTTTGTGTGAATATACGTTTATTGAGGGATGTGCCGTGAATGTAGTGAAAGACATAATTTGTGTGAATATTCACTTATTGAGGGATGTGCCGTGAATGTAGTGAAAAACATAGTATGTGTGAATATTCACTTATTGAGGGATGTGCCGTGAATGTAGTGAAAGACATAATTTGTGTGAATATTCACTTATTGAGGGATGTGCCTTGAATGTAGTGAAAAACATAGTTTTTGTGAATATTCACTTATTGAGGGATGTGCCGTGAATGTAGTGAAAGACATAATTTGTGTGAATATTCATTTATTGAGGGATGTGTCGTGAATGTAGTGAAAAACATAGTTTGTGTGAATATTCACTTATTGAGGGATGTGTCGTGGATGTAGTGAAAGACATAGTTTGTGTGAATATTCACTTATTGAGGGATGTGCCGTGAATGTAGTGAAAAACATAGTATGTGTGAATATTCACTTATTGAGGGATGTGACGTGAATGTAGTGAAAGACATAGTTTGTGTGAATATTCATTTATTGAGGGATGTGCCGTGGATGTAGTGAAAGACATAGTTTGTGTGAATATTCACTTATTGAGGGATGTGCCGTGAATGTAGTGAAAAACATAGTATGTGTGAATATTCACTTATTGAGGGATGTGCCGTGGATGTAGTGAAAGACATAGTTTGTGTGAATATTCACTTATTGAGAGATGTGCCGTGAATGTAGTGAAGAACATAGTCTGTGTGAATATTCACTTATTGAGGGATGTGCCGTGAATGTAGTGAAAAACATAGTATGTGTGAATATTCACTTATTGAGGGATGTGCCGTGGATGTAGTGAAAGACATAGTTTGTGTGAATATTCACTTATTGAGGGATGTGCCGTGAATGTAGTGAAAAACATAGTATGTGTGAATATTCACTTATTGAGGGAAGTGCCGTGAATGTAATGAAGACATAGTTTGTGTAAATATTCACTTATGGAGGGACGTGCCGTGAATGTAGTGAAAAACATAGTTTGTGTGAATATTCATTTATTGAGGGATGTGCCGTGGATGTAGTAAAAAACATAGTTTGTGTGAATATTCATTTATTGAGGGATGTGCCGTGGATGTAGTGAAAGACATAGTTTGTGTGAATATTCACTTATTGAGGGATGTGCCGTGAATGTGGTGAAAAACATAGTATGTGTGAATATTCACTTATTGAGGGATGTGCCGTGAATGTAGTGAAGACATAGTTTGTGTAAATATTCACTTATGGAGGGACGTGCCGTGAATGTAGTGAAAAACATAGTTTGTGTGAATATTCACTTATTGAAGGAATGTTGTTATTGTCTCAGTGAGTGAATGACTGGAATTGCTCAGTGATCGTGGATGAATATTCATTATCACTACAGTAGGAAAGACACGGACTTATAACATATCATTTCTGTTGGCTCTTTTCTTCCGCGAACTTGGACTATTTCTAACGACGGACTATTTTACGATTTTTCAATTAAAACGGACGCCATTTGTTTTAAACCTAAAACGTTAATTCAGAGTTTTGCTCGCTACGTAGACGAGAACTACGAGCACCGCTAGTCTAAAGCACACGTACAGTGTTCCATTCAGTGAAATATATAAACGTCAATATAACTTCGGGACAGATAGCGTCCCCTTTATGTGTAAACACAGCTACAGCGTGTTGTTTTGCAGGTCACCGTGACATAAAGATCTATTGAATAATAATGCTGATCAATTCTGGGATGAACCTTGCATCAGTATGTTTCGGTGTACTTCGATCTTTCTAGTAACCGTTGGAATCTGTATGTGCAATAAAACAGTTACTAGTAGCAGAGATGTAAGAAGTAGATTCCCGAACCTTTTATGAATATATATATATACATGTACTACTGCACTTTGACTAACAATTTTCAGCTGAAATTGGATTGATGGGGTTTTTCAGAGAGCTCCCAAATGTGAATCGTGCACTTGAATTAACCTATCCGTTTAATGTGCAAATATCCATTATTATTTGACCTGACCATCTGGATAGAGTTTTAATAAACGGTTGTAGGTTTTTGGTTATTTGGCGGTTAGTTTGTTTAAAAGCAATACGGTGTTTATGGTTCGGTGCGAGATGGACATGGATATACAACTTGTTAGAAAATGTTTGTATTACGTCCAATATTTCGAAAAGTTTTGTATTATATACATAAATGCAAGGCGGATAAGAATTAAAATATATTTAGCGAGTTTCTATTCTGCGAGATCAAAAACTTGGTTTCGGGGCTTGAAACAGGCGATGTATGCTCGTCAAATCTCGCCCACCAGATATTCATATGGCACAATATCGACCCGATGAGGTTACTGCAAAATTATGTGAAAGGCAGATGTTATTATTTCAAGGTACTAAAGTATTACATGTAAGATTTCCTTGATATCTCTAGGCAATTAAATACACTTGGATGATAAACAATAACCTGCATAGCTGAGTGCGAATGCAAGCCTTAAGGGATGTCTCACGATAGATCTAGATACTTGAATCGATTTTGGTACAAGCAATTGGCTTAATAAAACCACAGAAATATTTTAGATCTGTATAAAAAATAATAGTAACGATTGACTTGAAACCTAATTGACATTTAAATATTTTAAATGTGTTTCGAACGAAAATGGAATTTCAAAGAAATCTATAAACCCATGCAATTAATATTGCTTATACGAAGTTTGGAAATGTTAGAAACATTGAACGCTACCATTCGCCTCGCTGATTAATGGAATATTTATGAGTTAATCAACTGGCATTTATTTAGTTCCCAGACAGTCTCGGAATTTTCATAGTTTTACCTATTACATACTACTTTGATAATGACGGTCCCAGAGTTACGTCTTATTGACTGCGTCTGTACCGTTCGACTTTCTCTGTTCGCAGAGAAGATAAACAGTTTAACATCTTCACGTGCTTCACGTGCTATGGTTCTGCATTTTGTGAATGCTACATTTTAAGTGCGACCTTTGTGACGCCTTTAACAATTCGTACAGGTTTCCGGGCGCAAAATTGCACCAACAGTTAAAGTATGGCTTCTTTTGCATGTTTTGATTAGTGAATGAATTATATTCTATAAAATTGCCATGGAAGGGAATGTAACATACACCACTTTAAAGGATAAGTTATGTTGATTGGATTGTTTACTGCCAATTTCCGCACAATGACTTGGTTTTAAATTTGTATGGGATTAGGCAAAAGCTTCTTAACATTACATTGAATCCGTATACTTTCCAAAAGCAAAGAAATGAGAAACCGTTAAAATACGATAATCAATTGTATGATTACTGGGTAAGAAAATGAAATATTCAAACAAAGAGTATGGAAACAACGTCTTGTATTTGCGACAGCCAAGGAGACAATTCAAAGTATATGCTAATGAGGTTGAAATAGTACACAGAAAACACATCAGATAATAATGACAAAAAATAGCATTAGACTTTATTATACCTCATGTCAATCTCCCATGTTAAATTTCCATAGATTGCTATTTAACAGTTCGCGCTATCGTACGCTGTTGTAATGTCACACTGGTGTGACATCACTGGAGGGCAGCATTTTTTTAATGTTACCCTTCCAATCGCATCATCCTGTAATCAATGATTTTATAATGATAAAATCTGATGTCACGGCAAGTTTATAAATAGGATTTTTTTTCACATGGAAAACACTCTAAACCCAAAATGAATCGTTGAACACTTTATTAGTATAAATTATGTATTATGTTATATTTCTAAAATGTTGATGTAATGTGCATTTCTTTTTAAAGAAATGAATACTGTTGTTGTTGACAATAACGTGGTACTTAAATCAAAAATGGTAAATAAATAAATAAAAACATACTCTTTTTTAATAAGAATATAATGGACAATTTTATTACATGTTTCATTTTCCTAAAAATCTTCCCCTTTTTCGGTATAATAAAATAAATATTGCATCCCAGTGAGGGTGACAGTGGATATTGTCAACATTCGGAAAACTCATGTCAACCTCGGCTTCGCCTCGGTCGACATAATTTTCTTCAGGTTGACAATATCCACTGTCACCCTCACAGGGATGCAATATTTATATAATATCGTATACATTAACAAAAGTAACACAAAAGCAAGGCAATGTATTCAAGAGACAAGCCCAGTACATATTCCACCGTGTACAGACCAAACAACAAGGCTTAAAGTAGATATAAAAGTCGAACATGAAATTTAGCATTCACAGAACACAGTCGACCAAAAACACGAATACAAAAATAAACAATATTTACAAGAAGAAATGCAAGCAAACGAAGCGACACCACAAACACAAAATGGTCGACAATATGGATACCGCCTTGGACCGGTCATTGGAAAAACGTTCCCTGAGAGTTTAGACCAGTTTACTCAAGCAAGAAATAAACAATATATACTTGTTTAATAAAGCAATGGTTTCGTATCGGAACAGCATTGCCTATCGATATTCTACAGTGGTTTCTACCATGGCTTATACACCTCTCTTTGTGTTGGGTATTGCCCTTTTCATTGTTTATTTATTTTGCTCGTTGTGGTAAAGTGAGTCTCTACGGTGTCATTGCGTTTGTGTGCTGTGATTTCTATAGGACCATTTTTCTCATGTATGTACCACCCTTAATTTAGTAAAGCGTGTGCATTTCTAAGTACTCCCGTCGTGCGCAAACATGAAAAGAACATTCATCACAACATACTTGCACAATTAATGTATGGTTCCCATTTTCCGGCAGATGAACATGTCGTGTATATTTCCCCTCCAACAGGTACGTAACCATCGTGACATGTGAGCTTCAACTTTGATCCAAATGTTAGCATATTTCCTGAAATATCTCCAATGACCATTGTCAAAGGTTGGCATTCTGTATAAAGAAAAATACTATTAAATTCAGTACGTACCTGTTTCCTAAATAAAAAAAAATAAAAAAAGCAGGTACAAAAGTCGTACAGGAAATGTACCATGCAAGGACCACAGTCAACCAAAACCCCGCATAGAAACAAACAGCAAGTACAATGATAAATACAATAAAAGGTATATGACACCACTAAAATAAAATTATTGACATAGGGCTACTGCCAAGGAAGGGTTTAAACCAGATTCTAGGTTGCACCAATACTCATTATTACTCTAGTGGCACTCAAATAAAACGATGAAGGGTAAATAAAGAAATCCCCGCCATGCTAGATCCTCTAACAAACTAGGCAGCGGTAATAGGCAATATAATTATACCCTAACGATGATCATGTATATATGAATATAGCAAACTAAAACTTAGAAAGCCACAAAGGAAGTACTCAATGATTTGGCAGAAGCCAAAGAAACAAGAGAATAAACCATTAAGGACACGACAAGACAAGATTGGAGGTAAGCATTAAACGTTACCGTCCTCTCAGGAGTATGGTAGATGTCATCATAGGTTGTCCGGTTATTTAAAGCTACACCACCTTTGCTTTAAATGAATATGAATGAGCTACGGGTTAAGTAGTTTAAATTCCCAGAAATCGATGAATCAAATATGACATTTTGTGTAACTTTCGTAAAACAAACACGTTGCCCTGAGCGGGATTTTAACCAGAGTCCTCTCGCTCGTATATGATCTTCAATACGTGAGGAAAGGTCTTCCGTAACCATGTACCTTTCGATTAACAGCATCATATTGTACATTGTACATTCAATATATAGCGGAAATTCCTGAGTTACGTTTCTTTTTCGCTTCAGTATAGCATATGAAACGGGCACAATTGTAATGATGTTTCAATATACGCAGTTGAACATCAATTAGTGTGCAGTGGTTATAACTTTATATGCACTTAAGTCGACTTTATACGCCGTACGATAATGTACAGTATGACTTTTAACCCCACCTTATTCGGGAATTTTCGCCTATTGTCGTCAGAAATTCCTATTTATTTGACCACATAATCATAACGAAACAAGCACTGAACATAATGAAACATACACCGCATATAAAGCCGATTGAACCAAACATAATGTAAAATGGACCGAACATAAAGCGCATTTTACCACTGCAAATAAAGTTAAAACCACTGCACATAATTACGGAAGCCTATAGACACCTTTTGAGTTATGACCTGTGACTTACGACTTATGACTTACGACTTATGAATTTTGACTTATAAAGAATGTCTTTTGAAAATGTAGGAATCATAGTCTACATATTCTGAAAGGACAAAGAGCACTAGCGGATACATGGTGTGGGGGGGGTGTGGGGTGGGGGGTGGGGGCGCCCCCTCTAAAATTCCGGATCATACATGTATGTCCATGTTACTGTAGATAAAATATCAAACAATTTCGATGCACGCACTGAGTATAACAAATTTTCTCGGTCGCTTCGCTCGCTCGCCGCATAATTGCTAATGAGTGGTTTAATTAACACAATGTTAAATCCTTTAATTTGAAAACGGACTTTTGTACCCTATCAATGCACTACCGCAACTGTTTTATGAGGCTAGAAACGGATCCGAAAACTGAACAAATTCTTAAGTCCCCCCCCCCCCCCCCCCCCCCCACACCATCAAACAATTTCGATGCACGTCCTCAGCAATTTCGTGTCCGGACCGTAACGTCACAACCCCTGCAGGGATTTTTAAATAACTTGGCACAATTAATCACCATAACAAGACGATGTGTCGCGCGCAAAACCCAGGTCCGTACCTCAAAGGTCAAGGTTATACTTGAAGTTTATAGGTCAAAAACAGGTACATAATTTCGTG
>JAWPHD010017435.1:17500-44650 GCA_037043455.1 Cyrtodaria siliqua | reverse complement strand
TAACACACGCACGTTTAGATAGTAGACTGCTTGCACACGGTTTAAGACGATTTATTCGAAGTTACAAAAAATGTTACTGGTTTCTAATGTGTATATTGTGAAAGTGTCAACGTAGTAGTTAGTAGTTTAAATAAATATATATATTAAAGACTATTACTTGTGTTAGATATTTTACGTCACTATAGTACAATAGAGCTGGGTTCGAATGTTCAGCTCAGGACTAGGTCAGAGTGCTGAATGCAGGGTTGGGATCGAATGTTGAACGCATGGCTGGGTTCGAATGTTGAACGGAGGACTGTTTAAATGAACGCAGGGATGAGTTCGAATGTTGACCCAAGGGCTAGGTTCGAATGTTCATACAAGATTATGTTCGAATGTTGAAAGTATGGTTGATTTCTAATTTTTAACTCAGGGCTGAGTTCGACTGTTGAAAACAGGACTTGGTTCGAATGTTTAACACGGGGCTAGATACACGACTATGTTCAAATGTTGAACGCATGTCTGAGTTTGAATGTTGAAAGCAGGGATGGGTTCGAATGTTAAAAGCAGGACTGTGTTCGAATGCTGAACGCCAGATGACTGCATGAAAGAGTTAAAATGTTGAATGCAAGATTGGGTTCGAATGTTTAACACAGGGCTATGTCCGAATGTTGAATACACGGCTATGTTTGAATATTAGACGCGGGGCTCTTTTCAAATGTTGAACGCATGTCTGAGTTAAAATGTTGAACGCAGGGTTGGGTTCGAATGTTTAACGCAAGGCTGAGATCAAACATTGAACGCAGGGCTGAGATCAAACATTGAACGCAGGGCTGAGTTTGAATGTTAAGCGCAGGACTGTGTTCGAATGCTGAACGCAGGAGAGTTAAACTGTTGAATGCAAGGCTGGGTTCGAATGTTGAGCAGAGTTCAAATATTGAATTCGGAGGTCGACAGTTCCCGATTGTTGACAAGACTGTATTCACTATATGTTTAGAGGGCTATCGTACCCCCAGTGGACAACATGGTGACTTGAAACTGGAGGACCGGGGTTATTTGGTGCATGAATCATTAAACTTAATTCATATGAAGCTTTAAGACTTTTATACTAAATTATAGTTTTTTTTATCTAACTGTACTTTCATTTAAATGTTGTGTACAACTGTTAGCAATATGAACCCCATATGAATCAATATCGATGATTTAACAACAAGATACACCGATCCGTCGCGTTTCCCAACCAAAAAATGTTTTCATGAATAATAATTCAACCGAACCTAATACGGGGCTTATTGAATGCACGTGCACATTTTACATGAAACAGAACCACATCACGAGGGTTTTCTCCTCTTGTATTTGTTTTGGCACCAAATACTCTTCCAGGCTGCCTCCAGTCCTTTTAGGAGTCACAGAAAATGTGACGTCTGATCTCAATAAATTGGCGGGCTACTAAGAATAGCATGACATAATGATAATTATGTTGATGAATTCGGCAAAATACGCCGTTATTTAAATATGAACGACATTATTGTGAAACACGGTACGAAAATGGGGACGAAACGCGATTTTTCAATAAAACTGCTTATTTTGGTACGAAATGTACATTGACTTAATATAGTTTCTACCTCAGAAGACGTCATAATATGGCCAAGAAAGTAAAAAGCATTGTATGCATAAACCAGAATCATTATATGTACAATTTGCAAATGTATATGGGTCGAGTACGAAATGAGCAAATTGTAATGGTATAGTAACCGGAGAGTACGGTTTATCCGAATTTCGATGGACGTTTAAATGTGAAGGGATTTTGTTTAATTTTTGTTTTTGATCATTTATTTATAAATAGCTTTAGAAAAAATAAAAACATTTTCGTTGCAACTAGTCCGAGGTGTTATGCTTTATTGATTCGTCTACCGTGTAAAATGCGACCTTATCCAGTATGCAAGAAAACTCGTATAACTCGGGTCGGAATTCCCGATCTTTACCGGATACCAGGGTGATTATACCACATGACCTATGACGTCATTATTGCTAATTCGTGAAGAAAAAAATTGTAAACATTCGCCCACATCGAAAGCTTCAGAGTGCGATAAGATTCGTATTTCTTAACCATTTTCTACCAAAGAAATCGCATTCGAACGCAAAAAATGTACTCTACCCTAGACTGATATTATTTTTTTGTGAAAGTTGGTACTTTTGGTAAACACTTTGAAAAACTTCTGAAAGTGCACCAGAACAAATTACTAATCCATGAAGCGTACTTTAATTTTGCGCATATTATGAACAAAATCCATGCATATACCCCCGTTTTTATCACGAAAACTTCCACAATATTATTTCACATCAGGTAAGCGAAAGGGTTTTGTGTCAAAGAACCTGTTCGCAAGAATTAATGCATTTTTAAATTATGCTAATCCGTGAAGTCGATTATTTTATGCTAAACCGTGAAGTCCTTTGTGTTGTCAATTATCTAAAACTTTATAAAACCTATGTTTTATCGCTGTTTTGTCCGTCGTCAGACTTCGTCCGTCGTTGTTGTCTTCCATCGTCATCGTAAACATTTAAACAACATATCTGAAACCACTGGGAGAAATTGCATAAGACTTCACAGGAACGATTTCTGAGTGGTTATCTCTCAATGTTATTCAAAATCTGGCAATCAACCCAGAACTCGGGTTGGCATGCCAACAGAAGGAAAATATAGAAAGGTGGGATATAGTCCTTTTACTACGCTTATCGTGGCGGTATGCGAGAGGCCTCGATGTACGGCACACCCATCTACATTGCAAACAGACATTATATATCCTTGTTTTACTGATTTTTTATATATTTTACATTTCAAGAAAGCCAAATAAATAACCTTTCTAATGGTATAATTTTATTCCAAAGTTATATTGTTATTGTCACAAACATTATCTAGACTGAAAAAAAGAACCGCTTGATAATTGCGGCAACGCTTTTATTTTGTTTACCGACTCGAGATTCTCCACGTGCATTTAACCTTTGAAGAAATTGTTTGAAAGAACACCAATCAATAGAAAGGTTATTTATTTGGCTTTCTAACCATGCATCTTATGTAAATATTCATTAAACAATACATGTAACCAAAACAATGAACACCACATAGGTGATAGTGTGTAAACGTTTTAAGAAAAGAAAAAAATGCGATATATTTCCTTTCCAACTCTAGATTTTACCTATTTATTTAACAGTTATTTGGAATAAAATTATACCATTAGAAAGGTTATTTATTTGGCTTTCTGGAAATGTAAAATATATAAAATAAAAATCAGTAAAACAAGGATATGCAATGTAGATGGGTGTGCCGTACATGGAGGCCACGATAAGCGCAGTAAAAATCGATAAATGCAACGTATAATCGATAAACTTACCTGGACGACAAGTGTTCTCAGTTGAATACAGCGTTTGTACTGCCGTGTCATATCCCCGTTATATATAAAGCCCTGTGTTTAGTAAGGGTTTATAATGGATTTTTCTGGAATATAAAACTGCAGGACTATATCCCACCTTCCTATATTTTCCTTCTGTTGGCATGCCAACCCGAGTTCTGGGTTGATTGCCAGATTTTGAATAACATTGAGAGATAACCACTCAGAAATCGTTCCTGTGAAGTCTTATGCAATTTCTCCCAGTGGTTTCACATATATTGTTTAAATGTTTACGATGAACACGGAAGACAACAACGACGGACGAAGTCTGACGACGAACAAAATAACGATAAAACATAGGTTTATAAAGTTTTAGATAATTGACAACACAAAGGACTTCACGATTTAGCATAAAAGAATCGACTTCACGGATTAGCATAATTTAAAAATGCATTAATTCTTGCGAACAGGTTCTTTGACACAAAACCCTTTCGCTTACCTGATGTGAAATAATATTGTGGAAGTTTTCGTGATAAAAACGGGGGTATATGCATGGATTTTGTTCATAATATGCGCAAAATTAAAGTACGCTTCATGGATTAGCAATTTGTTCTGGTGCATTTTCAAAAGTTTTCCAAAGTGTTTACCAAAAGTACCAACTTTCACAAAAAAAATAATACCAGTCGTGGGTAGAGTACATTTTTTGCGTTCGAACGCGCTTTCTTTGGTAGAAAATGGTTAAGAAATACAAATCTTATCGCACTCTGAAACTTTCGATGTGTCGAATGTTTACAAATTTTTTCTTCACGAATTAGCAATAATGACGTCATAGGTCATGTGGTATAGTCACCCTGGATACGCATGAAAGATTCTTATAATCTTATTTATTATATACTTTACAGTGAAATAGTAGATTTTGTGATTAAAAAAAACCTTATATTGTCATTGTTTATATTTCACGTGAAATACAGAACATGACGTAATGCCGATGTTGACTTGACGTTATTGACGTCATTGTTTTGGCGCATTATGTTTTTCTGCATAAATGTCAAGGTTGTGAGTATATAATAAATATAATATATGTTGGTTTGTCGTGAATATAGATCTAGGATTTACTTTCATCTCTAAGTGAGAAAACTCAAATATTTTCTCACTTCTCAATGAAAATCAATCCTATATTCACTCCAAACCAACAAATATCCTCTATTTATCCTGCAACGAATGATTCTACTATACAAATACAACGAATGATTCTACTATACAAATACAACGAATGATTCTACTATACAAATACAACGAATGATTCTACTATACAAATACAACTAACGATTCTACTATACAAATACAACTAATGATTCTACTATACAAATACAACTAATGATTCTACTATACAAATACAACTAATGATCAACTCATGATTCTACTATACAAATACAACGAATGATTCTACTATACAAATACAACTAACGATTCTACTATACAAATACAACTAATGATCAACTCATGATTCTACTATACAAATACAACGAATGATTCTACTATACAAATACAACTAATGATTCTACTATACAAATACAACTAATGATTCTACTATACAAATACAACTAATGATTCTACTATACAAATACAACTAATGATTCTACTATACAAATACAACTAATGATTCTACTATACAAATACAACGAATGATTCTACTATACAAATACAACTAATGATCAACTCATGATTCTACTATACAAATACAACGAATGATTCTACTATACAAATACAACTAATGATTCTACTATACAAATACAACTAATGATTCTACTATACAAATACAACTAATGATTCTACTATACAAATACAACTAATGATTCTACTATACAAATACAACTAATGATTCTACTATACAAATACAACTAATGATTCTACTATACAAATACAACTAATGATTCTACTATACAAATACAACGAATGATTCTACTATACAAATACAACTAACGATTCTACTATACAAATACAACTAATGATTCTACTATACAAATACAACTAATGATCAACTAATGATTCTACTATACAAATACAACGAATGAATCTACTATACAAATACAACTAATGATTCTACTATACAAATACAACTAATGATCAACTAATGATTCTACTATACAAATACAACTAATGATCAACTAATGATTCTACTATACAAATACAACTAATGATCAACTAATGATTCTACTTTACAAATACAACGAATGATTCTACTATACAAATACAACTAATGATTCTACTATACAAATACAACTAATGATCAACTAATGATTCTACTATACAAATACAACTAATGATCAACTAATGATTCTACTATACAAATACAACTAATGATTCTACTATACAAATACAACGAATGATTCTACTATACAAATACAACGAATGATTCTACTATACAAATACAACTAATGATTCTACTATACAAATACAACTAATGATTCTACTATACAAATACAACTAATGATTCTACTATACAAATACAACTAATGATTCTACTATACAAATACAACGAATGATTCTACTATACAAATACAACTAATGATTCTACTATACAAATACAACTAATGATTCTACTATACAAATACAACTAATGATTCTACTATACAAATACAACGAATGATTCTACTATACAAATACAACTAATGATTCTACTATTATACAAATACAGCTACTTCCTACTATCCTAATATTGTCCGTCAATCTGCATTATGCTAGTTGAGTACACGTGCTATTGTTCGATGGCTTAAGGAGACACGAATTTACCATTTGAACTACATATATAGACCATCTATTTAATACTTAGCAATTTAGGAATGCAGTACATCATCAAAAGAAACTATGTTGCATTTATTATCGATATAAATGTACTTAAAAGCCGAAACTGTGGGATTTTTCCAACTTCGTGATACCAGTCTGCCGAAGATAGTGGCGTGTGACCGACTAAATTCTGTAAGTTGGCCCCTGAATCTTTTGGAGATACAGTTCAGTCAAAGCTGGCTATCTGGCCTCTATTCATGATAACAAAAGAGGCTGGGCACCAACTATAACAGGTAGTGAAAACATAGGGCCTCGAACCCAGGGACTTTAACTCTTTTTTCCACAAAGAGGCCCAGGCCTGTCCATTTCTCATTCTGACAAAGACGTAAGACTTGATAAATTTAGGAAAAATGGCAATACTAGGTTGTATTATATTTTCAGTATTTCATCCATTATTGTCTATAATGACAGACTACTAAGAACTGACTCAACAGACAAAAGCATGTCACAGAATTAACGCCTTCTCAAATGTTGAGGGGCTGTTGCTTTCGGATTGGGAAAAATGTCTGCCAAATAGAGAAAAAAACAGTAAAACTTTCAAGAGGAAGAGGCGTTTACAAGCTTCTGTTGAATCAAGGGCATATGGCTGGATATCATCTCGATACTGAACAAAATCAATTGTATTATGGCAGCCTCGTTTTCCGAAGAAGTCACTTATTAACATAGAAGTCCAGTGAGATCTTTAACGTGCACTGGGTATGGCTTTCCCTGCACACGGGACCGACGGCTTTACATCACCTCCGAAGTATGGCAAATTTGACAGTACCTTGCCCATGCAAGTAACTGAGGGAGTGCGTTTTGAAAAACCCGGGATGTGACCTGACCGGGAATCGAACCCGGGACCTCTGGGTCGAGAGGTAAGTATGCTAAACACTCGGCCAGCGCAACTCCACTATCTGCATCCGATTACATCTTCGACGCCTTCGTTTTCGCAAAATGAACAATATCAGTGAAACAGTATAAAGATAACATAATATGATGCTAGTCTTAGCTAGATGAAATAAACCTAACGTTATTCAATTTGCAGGGGAAAAAATCTTAATAACAAATGAACAAACTTACTTTCCATCCGACAATATTTGTCAACGTATTAAACCGAGCCTTCTCTGATCCTAAAAGCCCCCTTTTTGCGGCTTTTCACAGCCAGATGAAATATCAAAATCGTAAAAAGGGCTGGTAAGTTCAGAGAAGGATCGTATTATCAACGTATGAGCTCCATTTTGTTTACTTTTGTTATGAGGGCTGTGTGCAAATAGAACAGGAGGTGATAATAGTGTACCCCAACCGGGATTTTGAGGGTCTCTAGCTTGTAGGGTCAGCCCAACCTGTAACCCTATCACCCGAGCGGACCATCAGCCGATGTACAATTCTAAATGTAAAATACTGTAGTTGTTAACATTTATCGCAGCCTCATCGCCTCATTTAGGTCAACTATTTTAATAAACAGAGCTGGTCGAGAGAGCTGGGGTGGGGTGATGACCTGAAGAACCGCTGTACCGGGAGAAAAAAACATGGGTGTAGCGGAGAAGAGGTAGCAAAATTCCGCCCTTATAAGTTATAGGAGTACGTAGATAGGTCATACTCATACTCTATGATTTTTATAATCCGGAATCTCAAATATCGTGGCCGAACAAGTTCATCTAAAACTGTGTTTTGCGAACTAAGGCGCTGGAACGCGCTGGAGAGGGAAGAAGGAAACATAATATTAGGCTTACCTTGGTTAAGTTCGTGATCAATGTCGAAGTCCGTTCGAATTTCATCAAATCTTGCAAACCGGTCGTGGATTTTGGACCACTGCAGAAAATGAATTCTCGCTCCATCCTGGCGAATCTCTGTCACACGCGCTCTCTCCCATCGGCCAACGCCGTCAATGGTTTGAACAATTCGATCTATTGAGAACATTCCGGCTAATTATTTAATTAATTTACCTAAAAGCATAGCTCTACGCAACGGAGTCTGGACTGAAAATGATGAAAATGGCGCGCGAATGCGTGGGGTTTACTTCGTGTATAAACACGCGTTGCAAAATATATGTTATGATTTGTAGTTAATAACATATTTACATATTTTCTTTTTAATATCAATAAAATATAAGTTTAGAATACGTCTTTAACAAATATGATATTTAAATATAGGTATAATATCGAATAAGTATGATTAGTGAAGATCTATTTTTGTGTGTATGTTGTACGTCTTGGAATAAATTATGACGTCACAAAATAACGCGGAGCTTACAAAGTCGCACCGATGCCGCGTTCGTACCGATTGATATTTTTATCGATTAAACACACATTTGAAGAAAAAGAAAAAAAGAAACGTTTCATTATAGATTTGATAACAACTATATTGCGATAAAATCACAAGATGAAGCAATATGAGCTAGATTTGATCGACTATAGTGAAGACCCTAAGGTACCCCGTTTCGCCATATAGCCAAAGATGCGACCTTGGGGTCTTAAAGATAAGACCGTGTACTGGTAATGACATGTTTTGCCCAATTTACTTCCTTTGACAAAAAAACAAACTCCATTTGTATAAACAATAACAATAACATTAACAATAACAACAACTATAATAATAATAATAATAATACAATAATAATAATAATAATACAATATAATAATAACAATAATAATTATTTATTTATTTTCAGAATATGTCATATTTAGCAGAATATACCATTCCAACAGATGGTCCACAATTTTGTTTTATTTTTGTCCTCAGAACTTAAAGGTGAAATATAGCGTGTCTTTTGAGCATATATTCTGAAATATATGTATATAATATACATACATGGCATTGATGAACTTGTATCATATCTGCATGGATTGTTTAACAAAATATTAAATATTGGTTATTTTCCTGAAGCATGGAGTGAAGGTTATATTATACCACTGCATAAGAAGGGAACATTAGATGAAGTTAATAATTTTAGAGGTATTACACTTCTTAGTACAATGGGGAAACTATTTACTAGAATTTTAAATAGTAGGTTAACATACTGGTCAGAAAAATATTTTGTTTATATGAGCAAATATGAGTACAGCTGATAATATTTTTGTCCTGCATGGAATTATTAATCATATGTTAAACAAGGGTGCTAAGCTATATTGCGCTTTTGTTGACTTTACAAAGGCATTCGATTATGTGGTACGGGACATAGTATGGTACAAATTAATTAAGATCGGGGTAAGGGGTAAAATACTAAATATAATTAAATCTTTGTATGAACATGTAAAGTCAAAGGTTAAAATAAATAATACACTTAGTGATACTTTTGATTGCATGTTAGGTGTACGCCAAGGTGAATGTTTATCTCCGTTCTTGTTTGCTATGTATTTAAACGATTTGGAAGATGAATATTATTTAAAGGGTGCAGAAAGTATTGATATTGGAATGCTTAAAATATTCATACTTTTATACGCGGATGACATTATCTTATTTGCAAATTCACCAGATGACTTAAAAAATAAATTACTTATATTGTACGACTACTGCGAAAGGTGGAAACTTCGAGTTAACACGGATAAAACAAAAGTAATGATATTCAGAAAAGGTGGGATTTTACCAAGAAATTTAAACTTTCATTACGATGGTAAACCCATAGAGATAGTAAATAAATTTTCATATCTAGGTATTGTTTTTACTGCTGGGGGATCATTTGCAAATTGCCAAATAACTTTATCGGGACAAGCACAAAAAGCTATTTTTAAGCTAAATAAGTATTTATACAGTTTTACCAATATTACACCCAGACATTATTTAGAATTATTCGATAAGTTGGTAACACCTATACTTAACTATGGTAGTGAAGTATGGGGTTTTTGTCAGGCTAAACAAATTGAACGAGTGCATATGCAGTTCTGTAAACGATTATTGGGTGTGAAAACGTCAACTCAAAACGATTTTATTTATGGGGAACTAGGTAGAACAAATTATGCTACACGAAGACTATATATTATTATCAAATATTGGTTAAAGGTTATTAGTACGGACGAAAGAAAATATATAAATTATGTTTATAAATTGATGTTAAACGACATAAATGATAAACCGAACACCAAAAATTGGGCCTCTTTAATTAAAAATGCTCTAGCGCAGTTGGTTTTTTTCGAGGTGTGGACATTACAAGGTGTAGGAAATAAAGTACTGTTCCTAAATATGTTAAAACAAAGACTTACCGATAATTTTGTTCAAAACTGGAACAGTAGACTAAATGAGTCTAGTAGAGCTTCTTTTTATAAAGAATTTTCATCGTTTGAATTTCAAAAATATTTGGATATTATTAACATAAAAAAATTCAGAATTGCTCTTTCCAGATTACGAGTATCATCTCATCGGTTAGAAATAGAAGCAGGCAGATGGTCAAAACCACAAATAACTCCGAGAGAAAATCGTAAATGTAAACTTTGTAATTGTGTTGAAGACGAGTTTCATTTCGTTTTTGAATGTTCATTATATAATGATATTAGAGTTGCATTAATCAAACCATATTACTATAAAAGGAAAAGCATGTTTAAAGCTGTTGAACTTTTGCAATCGACAAACACGCGGGATATAAAAAATATTGGTGAATATATTTATAAAAGTTTTAAGGTAAGGATGATACAGTGTTTGCCAGATAGGATCTGACTTAATTGTTGTAATAATCGCATACTTTTAATTATAATACAATGCGGTTGTGTATGTTTGTTTTGTGAATGTGTTTATCGCTATGCTATTTATGTGTGTTTATATTCTGTAGGGGTATATATTTTAATTATAACTCATGAATGGATGAATGTTTATAATTTGACTGCCATGTTGTCTTCAGATATTTATATGAGGTAACAAAGAAAACAGTCACACTGTCCACTATGACCGAGAAACATAGTTTAAATAGTATTTGTATTTGATTGATTTGCTCAAGGGTCTTTTCAGACTTATTGCAACATTTTATATATACATTTGTAAGGGTTATGGAGGATGGCCTCGAACCTCCATAGACCTATGACGAGGTAAATAAAATATATATATACAATCTGTTCAAATATTACACTTATTGGTTGTCCCGTTTTCTCACAGTAGCCAATTTTAATTCATAGCGCACACGCTTCGAGTTTCGCCCTTTTTGAAGACAGGTAAGTGTCACGTGATCCTGTGACGTCATTGGTACCAAACGATTAGCGGTGTCGCATTGAGTTGTATAGTATTGTCTATGTAGGATTACGTGTTATGGTACGTTTTAAAAATGCCGTGTGCTGTAGCTGGGTGTCAAAGTGTGCAAAAAAAAGGACAATCTAATAACATCAGTTTCTTTCGTTTTCCTAATCAGGTTAATGATAGATTAAGATTTGAAGTGTGGGTGGACCGCTGTCGACGAAAATCGCCCGTCGCGTCAAAAAATGGGAACCTTCGAAAGACGCGCGAGTTTGTAGTAAACACTTTGTGTTGGATTCGTGGGAAGTCCATCCTTTGGTTTCATTTTCATTGAATTTGGAGGACAAACGGCCATGCAGATTAAAAACAACAGCGATACCAACAATATTTTCTTACAAAAATGAGAAGTGCCTAACCCCGCCGTCTCCGAGCAAGTTTTATTCGCCGATTCGACCGGCGTTGAGGAAGAAATTATTAAATGAGGTAGGATAGAAGTTTTTGTTCAGTTATCTTAGCAATTCCTCGGGTATGTGTATGATAAATTGTAGAAAGGTATATAGTCTTAGATCTGTACATCGTGATTGTTTAGCTGTTGAATTAGATGCATGTGTCTTACGTGAACGGCGCTAATATAATGTAGCCGTCTTTTTCAAAAGATTGCTAAAAAGGTTTAGCATATAAATGTAAATGAATTCGGTGAAATAAACACTGTGTTGTTTTTTGAATATATATTTTGTAGTATTTTGTATTTTTTGTTTTTTGTTTTAAGTTATACACCTTCTTCTTCCAATAGTGTTATAGATTTATATAGAGTTATATATCGGTCTCTGGATTTGAAAATAATGACAAAATGTTTCATGGATGTCTATAAAAAGGCAGAAAATTGATAATGTTACTAGCTATTATATTAGTTCAGTAATGTTGCATGGCAAAACAACAACAATAACGGCTTTTACCTCATGCAGTAAGTAAACTAAGTGCTTTACAAGCATATATATATACTTTATATTCTAAATAAAAAATTTGATCTGTTAGGTCTTTTTTTTATCGATCTCTACATGTACATAATACATAATGTCGTGCTCATAATACATTTGACTATATTTTTTAGATCATAGTATTTTTCGTGAACTAGTTTCTCACGCATCATATATCCGTCTTGTGCAATACGCGGCCCGCCGCGGCGGTATTGCACCGCTCACGGCATTGCAATATACAGGAAATGTAGGCATATCATAAAACTACGTTTCCCTAAATGGTGCGTGATTTTGTCATATACCGACGTATGTACCCTGATTAGGCTGTACTTCAAAAGGGCACCGCAATAGTTGATTAGTCGGTGTGTGGTATATTGTTAGTTGGGGGCACGTGGAGAGCGTGTCATACTGCAAATCCGAATCTCATACACCACTATAGAGTGTTTGGAGGCGGCGGGGACATATGGTTTATGGAATACTGTAGACTTTAGATGCTGTTTTCATTTATTTATTTATTTATCAATTATACTTACTAGACTCTAAATATATTTTTTCAATGTCTACTTTTCGGCAAAAATAAAGTCCTTATAATCTGACGCTCGTATTAATGTACAAATATCAGACCATGTCCATTCATTCGGAATATACTGCATTTCGCGCTTAGTGTAAATGTACCGAGATATTGCAGCGTTGCTGGTGACTAACAGTCAGAATTTCGATGAAAACAATGCCAACACGACCAAGCTCTTCATTTCACCTGCATCGCGTTCAACTTCCTCATCGGTTGATTAATCCGAGGTATTTTCATCCTCAGACACGAATTCTGGCCCAAAATCGTAAATTTGCACATTGTGCAACCGTCTTATCATGGGCATTTCATCTGACTCAGCATCATAGTCGCTTAATTCCGACATTTTCACACACTTTACTGTTTTTGCGTGTTTTCCCTATGTACAAATGGTTTCGTTTTGTTCCCAATGACGTCACTTCCGGTTTTACGAGGAAGAGTTTTCCCCCTTTGATTTTTTTCAATTTTTTAGCGAAGCCTGTTCGTCTTTTCGGTTTTTATCTTTAAAAGCATATTTTCACTAAACATACATCAATAGCATAGTAAACATCGTATTTATAATGATATTTAATAATTAAAAACATATCAACAACGGATTTGTTGATTTAGGACAAATTTCATCTTTAATGATTTCTCCTTTCAATACACTAAATTCAAACATTAACACATACTATATGCTCGAATAACGCTATGCGAACTGATAATCGCAAGCATAACGATTCTAGTTCCTGTCTAAACATGTTCAATAACACAACTCGGGTCGAAATCTGACGCGCCTTACTACAACAACAACAACAACAACAACAACACCTACGCACAATCCAGTATATAATTAAAGATCCCCATAACGGTTAAATATTTGTAAAATGATCAAAAGCTGGCAAGATAAGCTGGCTAGCTATTTAGTTTTCCAATATACCCGAAAGAGTGTGGGTCCGTACTAAGGAAATGGATATGGGACAGCGAACAAAACGTAAGTGTTTGTTCAATTCTTTTTTTTTTATAAAAGTATAGTATGATTAACCCGTAAACATAAGCCCGTATATCGCTCATACATTGCTATTTTATTGCAGTATTGCTCATCCATATATTATTTCCTTTGTTTAGGTATCAAAATGTATCAGTGACAGGATTTATTAATATGCATTGACAGAACTACGCATTACAGTTATGACGCGTATAATATATTTAAAGGGAGTAGATCAGGAGTGCTATTTTTTTAGAATTGTTCAAATACATTATTTTTGTACTTTTTAGTTTTATGTTTTGAAAAGTAAACTAAATGACCCATAAAGTCACCGAAAGAAATTACACCAAACATATAAAATAAAAGAGCCTACGACGGTATTTCCTAACCATGGTTAAACGCCAGACTATTTTTAACTCGGTGTTAACACAAATTACAATGTAGTACAACGATAGATATCGCCGAGGTGCTCCGCGTGAAAATTATTTATAACTTGCGGATTCCTCTATGCATGTTATTTTTTCTATAAATTACTGATTTATAGAAAAAGTAACAGTAACGGAATGAAAAATATGTATACTTAAGAGTAATAATGCATTATATGACCAGTAAAGGATTTTGCCCTCATTTGCAGTGATATTCCCTGCATTAAATGATATTTATCGACATGCCATGTATGGTAATTTAAAACTATAACGTCATAGTTCTGAAAACAACAACCTGCATTAGTCGTATCCTTTTCGTTTATAATTGTTTAACCTTTTTTTCCGAGTTTTTCAGAACTCTAAATAACAATAATGCTTGTTTGGCTGTGTGGTTATTTTCCCTGTAAACACATTTAGACCCAAAACCAGATGTACCCGCTTTAAACCTAAATCAATACACTAATCTAAACTATCTGTCATAATATCACTGTCGACATAATCTTTTGAAACGCGGTGTGGCGTTTCAAAGGCAAAACTGTGCTGCACCCTTTATTGGACACAATAAATGATCAAATCACATTTAAATAATGAATGGAACGAAATGAACATATAACATAGAACACATGCATGTATACGGGTATGTAACTGTTAATATACACAACCATAGAACGCATTTTTAAAGCTTTCAATGTCTAAAATAATAATGATAATCAATAAAAAACTACATTTTCGCAGAAAAATAAAAGTGTTATTTATACTGTGAAATATAGAGTTTTATTTTCACTGCCAGAACTACACGTTTTTCTATATAAAAACAACTTGTTCTAGAACACAACTATTAAAGTTATATCTCTGACTTGGAAATGTTCTAAGAAAATGGGCTATAGTTTTTGAAAAGTTTGAAAGTTTGGAAGTTTTTATTTCAAAATGCCATTAGTGTTTACCCTACTTTTTAAACCAATCAGATGGCTCAGAATTTCACATACTTGCACCATTTATTCATGAAGATTTTACTATCAATGCTCTTCATGGTTTAGAGCATGACCTATATAGAGACTATCGATAAACTCTATCGTAAACACTAAGTCGGATAGAGGCTATGAAGAAAAATCTTCACCAGTAAGAAACCTCGGTCGGTCACTACGCTCCCTCCCTTTCGGTTTCTTAATGGTGAATATTTCTCTTCATAGCCTCTATCCGATACTTAAGCCAGATCGGCCCATGAGACAACATATTTACTATACAAAACCTAAAGTCACATGACTGATGATCGATACATACATACATCAAAATACAAATTAAATCCCACAGGGCTTTGTGGCTATTAAAACATACTTTTTGGGACATATTAACTATTAAATATTATTATATATCATAAAATATAAGCGTTTTTCATTGGAGCAGTCACGTGTGATTAAATAGTTTTGACCATTCTCATTGAAAATATGCCAACCATTTAATAGTTCATCACGTGACCTTGAAATAGTAAATTTAGCATGCAATATTACATCTTTGTCATTGACGCGCTTTTTTAAGAAAAAAAGGCAAAGCGTCACGTGACCGAGCAATAGTCGATCTGTGTCAGTGACATAGCGTCACGTGACCGTACAATAGTCGATATGTGTCTGACGCAGCATCACGTGACCGTGCAATAGTGTATCTGTGTCAGTGGTGCAGTGTCACGTGACCGTGCAATAGTCGATCTGTGTCAGTGACGCAGCGTCATGTGACCGTGCAATAGTGGATATGTGTCAGTGACGCAGCGTCACGTGACCGTACAATAGTGGATGTGTCAGTGACGCAGCGTCACGTGACCGTACAATAGTGGATCTCTATCAGTGACGCAGCGTCACGTGACCGTACAATAGTCAATCTGTGTCAGTGACCAGAATCACGTGACCGTACAATAGTCGATCTGTGTCAGTGACACAGCGTCACGTGACCGTGCAATAGTATGTCAGTGACGCAGCGTCACGTGACCTAGCAATAATGTGTCAGTGACGCAGCAACACGTGACCGTGCAATAGTCGATCTGTTTCAGTAACGCAGCGTCACGTGACCATGCAATAGTCGATCTGTGTCAGTGACACAGCGTCACGTGACCGTACAATAGTCGATCTGTGTCAGTGACGCAGCGTCATGTGACCGCACAATAGTCGATCTGTGTCACTGACGCAGCGTCACGTGACCGTACAATAGTCGATCTGTGTCAGTGACGCAGCGTCACGTGACCGTGCATTAGTATGTCAGTGACGCAGCGTCACGTGACCGTGCAATAGTATGTCACTGACGTAGCAACACGTGACCATGCAATAGTCATTCTGTTTCAGTGACGCAGCGTCACGTGACCGTGCAATAGTATGTCAGTGACGCAGCGTCACGTGACCGTACGATAGTCGATCTGTGTCAGTGACGCGGCGTCACCAGACCGTACAATAGTCGATCTGTGTCAGTGATGCAGCGTCACGTGACCGTACACTAGTGGATCTGTGACAGTGACACAGCGTCACGTGACCGTACAATAGTCGATCTGTGTCAGTGATGCAGCGTCATCACTGACACAGATCGACTATTGTGACCGTACAATAGTCGATCTGTGTCAGTGACGCAGCGTCACGTGACCGTACAATAGTCGATCTGTAGTCGATCTGTGTCAGTGACGCAGCGTCACGTGACCGTACAATAGTCGATCTGTGTCAGTGATGCAGCGTCATCACTGACACAGATCGACTATTGTGACCGTACAAAAGTGGATATGTGTCAGTGACGCGGATTCACGTGACCGTACAATAGTGGATCTGTGTCAGTGGCGCATCGTCACGTGACCGTGCAAAAGTCGATATGTGTTAGTGACGCAGCGTCACGTGACCGTGCAATAGTGTGTCAGTGACGCAGCGTCACGTGACCGTGCAATAGTATGTTACTGACGCAGCAACACGTGAAAATGCAATAGTCATTCTGTTTCAGTGACGCAGCGTCACGTGACCGTGCACTAGTCGATATGTGTCCGTGACGCAGCGTCACGTGACCTACACTAGTCGATCTGTGTCAGTGACGCAGCGTCACGAGACCGTACGATAGTCGATCTGTGTCAGTGACGCGGCGTCACTAGACCGTACAATAGTCGATCTGTGTCAGTGATGCAGCGTCACGTGACCGTACACTAATGGATCTGTGTCAGTGACGCAGCGTCACGTGACCGTACAATAGTCGATCTGTGTCAGTGATGCAGCGTCATCACTGACACAGATCGACTATTGTGACCGTACAATAGTCGATCTGTGTCAGTGACGCAGCGTCACGTGACCGTACAATAGTCGATCTGTGTCAGTGACGCAGCGTCACGTGACCGTACAATAGTCGATCTGTAGTCGATCTGTGTCAGTGACGCAGCGTCACGTGACCGTACAATAGTGGATGTGTCAGTGACGCAGCGCCACGTGACCGTACAATAGTGGATCTCTATCAGTGACGCAGCGTCACGTGACCGTACAATAGTCAATCTGTGTCAGTGACCAGCGTCACGTGACCGTACAATAGTGGATGTGTCAGTGACGCAGCGCCACGTGACCGTACAATAGTGGATATCTATCAGTGACGCAGCGTCACGTGACCGTACAATAGTCAATCTGTGTCAGTGACCAGCATCACGTGACCGTACAATAGTCGATCTGTGTCAGTGACACAGCGTGACCGTGCAATAGTTGATATGTGTCAGTGACGCAGCGTCACGTGACCGTGCAATAGTATGTCAGTGACGCAGCGTCACGTGACCTAGCAATAATGTGTCAGTGACGCAGCAACACGTGACCGTGCAATAGTCGATCTGTTACAGTAACGCAGCGTCATGTGTCCGCACAATAGTCGATCTGTGTCACTGACGCAGCGTCACGTGACCGTACAATAGTGGATTTCTATCAGTGACGCAGCGTCACGTGACCGTACAATAGTCGATCTGTGTCAGTGACGCAGCGTCACGTGACCGTGCATTAGTATGTCAGTGACGCAGCGTCACGTGACCGTGCAATAGTATGTCACTGACGCAGCAACACGTGACCATGCAATAGTCATTCTGTTTCAGTGACGCAGCGTCACGTGACCGTGCAATAGTATGTCAGTGACGCAGCGTCACGTGACCGTACAATAGTCGATATGTGTCAGTGACGCAGCGTCATGGGACCTGTACGATAGTCGATCTGTGTCAGTGACGCGGCGTCACCAGACCGTACAATAGTCGATCTGTGTCAGTGATGCAGCGTCACGTGACCGTACACTAGTGGATCTGTGACAGTGACGCAGCGTCACGTGACCGTACAATAGTCGATCTGTGTCAGTGATGCAGCGTCATCACTGACACAGATCGACTATTGTGACCGTACAATAGTCGATCTGTGTCAGTGACGCAGCGTCACGTGACCGTACAATAGTCGATCTGTGTCAGTGATGCAGCGTCATCACTGACATAGATCGACTATTGTGACCGTACAAAAGTGGATATGTGTCAGTGACGCGGATTCACGTGACCGTGCAATAGTGTGTCAGTGACGCAGCGCCACGTGACCGTTCAATAGTATGTTACTGACGCAGCAACACGTGAACATGCAATAGTCATTCTGTTTCAGTGACGCAGCGTCACGTGACCGTGCACTAGTCGATATGTGTCCGTGACGCAGCGTCACGTGACCTACACTAGTCGATCTGTGTCAGTGACGCAGCGTCACGAGACCGTACGATAGTCGATCTGTGTCAGTGACGCGGCGTCACCAGACCGTACAATAGTCGATCTGTGTCAGTGATGCAGCGTCACGTGACCGTACACTAATGGATCTGTGTCAGTGACGCAGCGTCACGTGACCGTACAATAGTCGATCTGTGTCAGTGATGCAGCGTCACGTGACCGTACAATAGTCGATCTGTAGTCGATCTGTGTCAGTGACGCAGCGTCACGTGACCATACAATAGTCGATCTGTGTCAGTGATGCAGCGTCATCACTGACACAGATCGACTATTGTGACCGTACAATAGTGGATACGTGTCAGTGACGCAGCATCACGTGACCGTACAATAGTGGATTTGTGTCAGTGACGCTTGTTTAAATGAACAAAGGAAGCAGATTTATTGTTTACACGGCTCACACTCCAAATTTTAATTTATTAGTAAAAAATCAAAACTGTTATATTTTATGATATATAATAAAACAACTATTTAATGCCGTATGAGTCAATGGATTAGAACTATTTATCATGTGCAATAGTACCTTTCTCGGGTCAGTAGTCACTCCCTCTGATCAATAGTGCTAACCATTGACTTCTAAGGAATTAAATAGTTGTGTAATATTTCTAGTTCACTGAACATAACTTGACAATTTCGATTAAAGGGACACTTGAAAATCTGCATATTTGGATAACTTGACCATATTAGTTGGATACTGGATCTAGTTTATTTGTATTCTGTAAATAAATATTTTTCATTGTGGGGGCACTCCTCAGTTTCGCATGAATGTCCATGGTGTAAATCAGAAAGAAATCAACTAAGCATCTTTTAGGTCCATGGATGGTATTTATAATAATTATGAAGCACATGTTTGATGTTTTTTTCAGTTTTGTGTACTTCTAAGTTTATTTTGGTGTATTGGAATATGCATTCTTTGGGTTTTTTGGAGGCTATAAATAGAAAATGTGAACCTATCAAAAACTTCCAAAAAGTAGGTAAAATGGCTGATTTTGACTCACGGGGTGATCGGCATGGAATAACTTTTTAAAACGCCGGAGTAGGTATGTAAAATTTAGCATTTCCTGATATGCAAGAGCATTATGAGTGCAGATATGACCCTGATATGCGTAGGAAAATTCTCTTTTTTTTATTTATTGACATTTGAAATATTGCTAAAATTGCTTTTTTAGCATGTTTTGAGGGGTGGAGTAATCTTAAAGAAATAGGACTAAAGTTGTACAGAAAATGCTTTTTGATATTTTTATTTGATATGGAAACATGGATAATTTTATTGTCTTCTAAGAAATGTATGACACAATGATGATGTGATTTATTTTTGCTCAAGGATTCAGGCTAAGGGCTTGTCATGGGTTTGATGATTGAGAAATGTACATTAAACTGTGGAGTGCCCCCTGTACTGTTTGAATAAATTTGTTGAGTATATTTTAAAATATTTGTGTTGTTGGCTTTGCACTTCCTTTCTCGTGACATTTTACCCGTAACCATATTTATTACAATAGCTTATTATTGATATTTATGTCATGGCTTTAAAAGAAGTACACTGCCAGAACGCATGTTACGAAATAAATTTAAAAAATATATACAATCTATACTCACGGTCAGTGAAAACGCACCACAAAACAAATCCTTTTAAAACTTAGAATTTTTAGGCATTTTGGACAAAATATGATATAATCCATATAACGAGTCGACATTTAACATTTGTATGTGCATATCTGGATTTAGTGCATTCCACATTGGTGTTATGAAATGCGCGTGCATTTCCGATTTTCTTCAGTTACATCGCACAAAGAAATAAATTTCACAATAACATTCATGGCATAATACTGTCAGACGGCAAACAATAAAAAGGCTAGTAAAACCAATGGAATTTATTCCGAGCGAGATTAATGCAGCTTGAAATTTAGTGGAACAATCTTCTTTTTATGATTATCCAAAATAAATAATGTTTAATGACAAGGTAAATAACTGCGTAAATGCTTGTCATAAAAGTCTACCATTAAACATGTAAGACATGTTAGGTCTCAAGATTCAATACTTAAAAAATAGAAAATATTGGTTCAGCAGTTGTATTCAAAATGGCTTGCGAATACTCCAACAACATACGGAGTTAATGGTGCATTTTCATTGACCGTCGGTATAATTACTGCAGCTATTTATCATATTTTATTTGAATATTTCAGATGTATCAACCAAGTGGTTTTGGATGCTGTTATGCTGCGCCATCTATGTCTTCCTGCTCGCGTATGTCGTTTTCACCGACCTGCAACAGTATGACAAATTCTACGTACAAAGATACATGAAACCCAGTGGGAAATTGTATGTCTGCGCTGATACCAGTGGAAGCCTTGAAGTCAGTATTTTCAAATATGCTTTCGCCTTTGGAGTGGCAGCTTCAAGCAACCGTTCGGTGATCGTGAATAAAAACGCGGAAATTGCTAAGCTTTTTGAACTGTCGTCGGCAAAGGTTCTTAAAAACACTGACGTTTGTAACACTTTGTTTAAAAAGAAACTTAGTGCGGCGTGTTGTTCATACGATACAAGTTTAATAAGGTTGGAAGACGGAAAACACTACAAGTTTGAAAATGAAACCGGTTTTGTGTCAATAAGATATTTTGATCGTCAAAAGGCTAAACTGATACAAGATCTAAGGTTTAAAAATACAACGAAAGAAAATGTTGGTAATATAAAAGACCTTATATTTACGAAACAGTTATCAAGACCAGAGATCTATCACAGTGTGTGTGTCTATTTGGCACAAGCTGTAAATCTTGAACGCACATTTGGGCACAATTTCAAACAACTGACATCAAAATTCATACGTATTGCGATGGATTATTTTAAAACACGTCTTGGAATTTGTATATTTGTTGTTTACACAGACGATATTGCTTTTGCAAATGATGTTATCGCAAACCAAAATGTCACTAAATTGTTCGTTACCAAAGAAATCATCCTGCAACCGGAAATGAGGTTGGCGTTTCTGTCGTCATGTAGTCACGTGATTACAACTGGTATTGCAGATATGTTTGGGTGGTGGGTGGGGTATTTGTCAGCTGGAGACGTGGTGTATCCTGTGATGGGAAATTCTACAGACGTTGACAGTAATAATTGGACAAATGAAGATAGGTACCCCCATGGCTGGATAGGGCTGGTACTTTAATGTTCAGAATACATAACAGCGGACATCAGAGTCAAATTCGTGCGTGTTTCTCTTAAATGTGTCCAAATTGATGTTGCATATTACTGGATTGTTGATAACATTTCACAGATCATTTATTAACGAGTGGCTGTGCTTTAAATCCCAATAACGGCTTTTTTTCTTTCTTTTTTTGGCCGTTTTGGCAAACTTATAACAGTTAGAGGCTGAATGTACTTATCCTGTATCATTATCACTTTAAACCTGCTTGCATATAATCAAATAAAAGTGTTAAGTTTCATTGTTTTCGCCTTATTCTACCATAGGTTAAATATATTATTGGTGCAATATAATCAGCAGGTAAAAATCATGATAATATGTAAACACAATTTGCTTTATACTATTCCTTTCCTATAATTAATATTAATGATTGAACAAATGCAAGATCTGCAGAAAAATTAACGGAACGCCGACATCAAGATCGCCGTGTAACTTCAGTTTCACACCTTCAATATGACTGGGATAAAACAGCCATAAAAGATACGGGAAGATCCTCCCATCTCGATACTACTCAGTGTGTGACTATTGATGTCTTTGTAAACCTCCTACAACTTACGACTCTTATATGGTTTTCATAACTGCACATGGTAAAGTAGCAATAAACATTTTCTTTGAATTTTTCACTTTAATAACGCAATCTTATAATTACACATGGTAGCAGTGAACAGTTTATCTGTGGCGTAATGCACACGCTAACGCACACGCATCCCTTACATGTGAACACTTGTATTTCTGTACAGATGTGTACTTCTAGCATGCCGTGCTACAAAGGTGAATATGTAATCAATATGTAACGCATGCCAGAACAAAGCGAGGTCGTCCACCTTGATTCAACATGTTTGGTAGGAAGAACAGATGGTAAAAAATTACTGATGGTAAAAAAGTGTCTGGTAAGAAAACACTGTCATGTCATGTTTCTATACGTCTTCGTGACAACATTTTGTTTTTCAATATTGTTTTAACACACGTGACTTGATCTGTTGTTAAACTTTGTTTCCAGTTCCCACCCAGACATAATGCTATTTTCTCCCGGCAACTATTTTACGCTTGCGCAAAACCTTGCTTGTATTAACATATACATGTACAGCTTATTATAAATAAATGTAATTTCCAAGAGTGTTATTGTTGGCCGTTCATTTTTATTATATTATTTTATTAAAGTGAGGAGGGTTTAAGTCGCCGAACTATATTCCATTAGTGTACTGTATAGCTTTACGAGTTTAACAAAATACATTATGTGTTATATCATTATATCCTTTTCGGTCAATGGGCATTTTAATTTTATTTTCATTGTGGCCGTCAGGTAAACAGTCAGGAGTGTTTCACGGGCTCATATGTAAAGTATGCCTGTATACATGTACGCTTTAATTCACTTATTTCTGCGTTTATGCGGTTTTAAACGAGAATTCAACGAAGCGCGCATGAAGGGACACACGGCAATCTTGATTTTTTAAAAACTCGCGGCGTCCCGTTAGTTTTTCTACAGAAATTGCATTTGTTCAGTCATTAATATTAAGTATAAGAATAGCAGGGCTCGACGTTAAGGACTTACCGCCAGGGGCAGGTAAAACTTGGCTCCGGGCAGGTTAAATCTCAAAGGCTCAATCCCGTCGGGCAACTTCAAAATTGAGGTACAATGACTCACAATAGAATATGACAAAATATAAAAGAACCCATCGCTCTTTGCAAGTTTCCGATATTATTCAGCTGCCAAAGGCAGCTGACTCTTATATGGGTTTAGAATATGTCTATGGCACACGCATCCCTTACATGTGAACACCTGTATTTCTGTGCTGATGTGTACTTCTAGCACGTCGTGCTCCAAAGTTGAGTTGTAAAATCAGTATGTAAGGCAAATCAAGGTATTTGAACAGAGAGAAGCGAGGTCGCCCACCTTGATTCAAAATGTTTGGTAGGAACAACTGATGGTAAAACTCGGGAAGAATGTGTCTGGTAAGAAGAAGAAAACGGTCATGGCGTGTTTACGTCAACATTATTTTTTTCAATATTGTTTTAACACCCGTGACTTCATATGTTAGTATGTTAAACTTCGTTTCCAGTCCCTACCCAGATATATGCTATTTCCTCTCGGCAGCTATTTTACGCTTGCGTAAAACTTTGCTTGTTATTTGTGTTGTTACATTGTAAGTATTAGACCAGTTTTATAATTCTCAGAAAAGTGTTGTGAGAGTTATATCAGTAAGTGGTCTAAGAAGACTCCAACAGTATATTCTTATAAAATAAAAACGTCGGACCTAAATAATTGGGCAACAGCAAACTGGCATGGGCAAGTAAATTTCAGAGTAAAACTTTCCCCATGGGCAAGCTGTCCGTAAAGTTAACGTCGAGCCCTGAATAGTATAAAGAAAATTAATTTTGGATATTACTATTGATTACATTTCATTAATAATCTCATATACCTTAGTACATACCGGCGTTTAAAAATTCATAATTGCTGAAAACTACGAATTGATTCTTATATTTACATTGTTTTATTATGCCTACATTATTTTCCGATCGCTATGGCACAAATGATAATGATAAACAAACATGCAAGAGAGACACCTACCGTCAATGTAGTTTCGGACAATCATGTCATTCGAATAGCCATTTCTTATTTTGACACACTGATTTCGCCGACGTTGTCCTTGATGTAGCAATAACTGTCTCCGAATCACAATCAGTGCACGAAAAAAAAAACTCGAGCAAAGTCCAAAGTGAATTTCACGAAATAAGTTTTTAAACTTTAAATCTTTACCACACGTTTGACAACCGTCATTAAACATAGCCCAAAATATGAAATGTCAATGATTCTTCTTCCATGAACTGTAATATCCTTTTTCTTAAAAATACATATTTAGCTAAAATTTCTTCCTTTTGTTTTCTTGCCTTTGATACAATTTTTCCCTTTTTTCTGGTGTTAATCTGCTAGAGGTGGATTTGCACGTGCAGTACGTCTTAATCGTGTACTACATGCAAACACTAACAACAACAAACATATTAAGATCTCGCCTATATACAAGGGCAAACACGTATATAATTTAAATGCATACTTTAATTATATTCTGCTTTCATATTATGCATGCGTATATGTATAAATACTATTTTTATTACTCATATTACTATTGTAATGCATGTGTTATACTACTGTAGACACCTTTGAAACAATACAAGGGTTGGATAGGCGAAACCGCTAGCTTTTGAAAAATCACGAACAACTCATTACTGTATGTTTTCACGTTCATATATTTAATCACATATATTTAATATAAGTTATATTTCAGTCAATGAAATTGACGAATTGCTAAAACCTTCAGCAATTTATGTTGAGTAACATGTACAGTCCATCTAGACGGTAACTATGAATAATATACGAAGAGGTAATTATCACAAAACAATTGTTAATACATCACCAACATGTACAACGTAAACTTCACGGTAAACTTTTGGTGAAAAAAAGGAAATTATATAAATATTATTTTATGTCTTATTGTAAATTAAATAATTTATATATCAATTGAAAGATCTCATAAAGACGAACAGTTTGATATTATATGTGACTAGCCTAACACTCTAAAAATGTCAAAAACGTTGAAAACTGAGTACAACGGGACTTTTATGAAAAACGTCAAACATAGCCATATTTGAGAAGTTATTATTAAAAACATGTTTAAATAACGGCAAAACAAAATTCAGATTCAAATCGCAAATATCTTCAAATTTACAAATATATATAGTTCATATGCGTACCCTTAACATTTCGAATAGGTCAATTCCCCCTTAAATAAAGCGAATAATTATGGTTAAAATCATACATAATCTGATTAAAAATGTAATAAATAGATTATTTAACTGCTGGCTTCGATTATAGGGTAATCCTTCACTCAATGGTAGACGTGTTTTGTTTTTTCGCTCACTCGCATATATGCTCGTTCGTGAAAAGAACCACACGTCTACCATCTCGTGAAGGATTTCACTATAATCGATTCCAGCAGTTAAATAATCTCTAGTTTACTCGGCCAAAGATTTTTTTTAATATAGAACCTAATGATAAAAACCGAGTAACACAAATTGTATCACCTACTGAAAATAAGATAAAACCTCAACAGCTCTGCAATGGAAAATTATGAATTGTAGCGGTACCATCACAACACTACAAAGTAGCATGATATCGCCTATATTTAATCACGTGATTCAATCACAGACGTCGACTGGATGTGTCATATGTTGATCTGTCTGAGTTGTTCATGTATGCATAACTTTGAACAACGAGATTGTTATTTATATAGCAGCTTACCTAAGCTCGGGGGCCTTATTCATCAAGCGTCTTAGTGAAAACCTAATATTTTTCCTTTAAAATCAAAATTTCTTTAGTGCAGTACATGTTGTAAAACAAACGTTTCAAGAAAATGTTCGTCATTTTTGAAAGTTTCGTCAATTATCTGTCAATGCACATGCGTTTAAAGTCAATGTTACTGTTATGATACATTAACGCATGATATATTTTGACGTCAGAAAGAATCATGTCAATCAAAATTTGGCCCTAGGGCCCGTATCTATCAAATAACCTAAGTAGAAAATATTACAAAATTTAAGATGCTTACATATTTTCAAATATCCTTATTAACCTCTCAGCGACACCACAGAGCATTTATTTATGACAATTTCTTAGCTGTGGGTTTTATTAATCCATAGCATTATTAAAAATATAAAAAAAATGTCTTAAAACGATAGAAAAACGAGTTTAAAATAATGGTAAATTTTGATTTATGTTAAGATATCTCTAAGAAGCTTTATGAATACGGACCCACTGCGACTATAGGCCTAGTTTATAATATAAAGCTATCCGATCTCACGCTCGCCGTAACTCGGCAACAAGGACGTTGGAAGGGAAATATTTGAAATGGTAAGATTTGATTATAAAG
>JAWPHD010017435.1:0-12500 GCA_037043455.1 Cyrtodaria siliqua | reverse complement strand
GATTTTCAGTGGACAATGTCCCCATTGTTATGCAAATACAAGTAATTGCAAATAACTATTAGATCAGTCAATACACGTATATCAATATGTTTAAAATGAATTGTAAACAACCATGAAGTTATTGCCACATCTAGCTTTGCGCCATTTTTTGTACAAATAACTAGAAGGAATTCGACGGCGCGTCATCGCAAAATACCCACGTTTTCTTCACACAGGTCAGTTCCCTTTAAAGAGGGACAATATCCGTAACTTTTAGCCTGTAAAACACAAATAATTACGTTGAAAAACATAACACACCAACCATTATTGAATATTTACTAAATAAAACCAAGATTGTTTGACGGAACTCAATAACTGTACAAAAAAAGAAGTACCGCTTCGTGGGATTGAACTCGTAACCCACACTAAAATTGCACTCCGAGTGTTAAATAATAAATCATTTGACATGCTGTGTATCTCTTTCATAGACAACTATTATACCAATTAATGTGCAAAAGTATGAACAAATGACACCATAATTGAATTATTAGTGTATGTGATGCCCCTTCTCCAGGCCCCACCGATGACGTAGGAGGAAAGAAATGTATACAGTGTAATCCCATCATCATAATGTTTCATTTGAGACATAATTATCGAAAACAAATACACAAAAAAATACCCCAAATCACCCCTCCCCACATACACTCTCCCCACACACCCCACACCCCCACCCCACCCCGGGCCTGGGCCCCGGGCAGACGTCCGAGTTCGAAATAATAAAATCGTTTGATATGTTGTTTATCTTTCATAGACGATAACATACACCAAGTTATGCTCAAGAATATGGAAAAATGACAGTGTAATTGAATTTTTATTGCATTTGACCTTTTGACCCCACTGAGGGACCCTGGGTGCGGAGACATCATGCATCATGATAATGTTTCAATTGAGACATAATTACAACAACAAAATCACCCCAAATACCCGCCCCCGCCCTCCCAACCCACCCTGGGCCCCCGGGCAGACGTCCGAGTTTGCGAAATAATAAAATCGTTTGATATGTTGTTTCATAGACGATTACATATATCAAGTTATGTGCAAAAATACGGAAAAATTACACTGTAATTGAATGTTTAGTGTATTTGAACTTTTGACCCCACCCCATATGAAGGCCCCTGGGCTCGGAGCCAAAAATAACGTTGCTCTTGCACGCCGTCATCATATGGTGAAGTCAACCCCTCTTTGATTGAATTCCATTTAGGGGGAGATGCGGTAACGGACGGACGGCCGGTCAGATGGATGGACGGACAAACGGAGGCGATTTTAATATACCCTGTTTTTTTCAAAAACGTGCGTATACATATTATATCATGTTATTGAAGGTATGTGACTGTTCAAGCATTTTGATGTCACTGATATCATATTAGAATACTTTCACATTTATCCCGATCTAACACTGTAAAGGTTTTACATTGTGATGTTTATATTTTTCCTCAACATTACTATGTAGATCTATACCAGTATGTATTATAGATATTTTCCAATATATAAATGTTTAATATAATTTGTTATATATATCGTATATGTGTATGCCCATTCACCGAATGGGGGCCATGTCTGTCCGTCCAGACGTCCTTTCCGAAATGTTTGTGTGTCTATCTCCTCCCACAGTTTTACTGATTGTTTCAAAAATTTACAGGAAGCTTACCTATGATGTCAACATGTGCATATCGATTGAGCGTGAAAATCGACCTTAGATTACCGGCCAGAGATACGGCCTCTTTTCCGTCAAATTTTACGTTTAAATAGTTTGTGTCTATCTCTTATCACAGTTTTCAGACGATTGTTTTGAAACTTTTATACAGGATTCTTATCTATGTCGATTCCGCTTGAAAATCTATCTTGTATTATCCGAGTAATTTACCTTTTTTTCATTATAATTTTCTGTTGATTGTTTTCAGTGGCGGCATCTGTGTCGCATGGACACATTTCTATAGTTTAATAATTGTATTAGCAAACCGTGGTTAAAGCGAAATAAGTATATTAAAACTATATACGAGAAGAAATTCGAAATACATCATAAAATTCAATGGTTTCATGTTACAAAGACAGAATGGAATACACTTTACGTGTTACAAAGACAGAATGGAATACACTTTACGTGTTACAAGGACAGAATGGAATACACTTTACGTGTTACAAGGACAGAATGGAATACACTTTACGTGTTACAAAGACAGAATGGAATACACTTTACGTGTTACAAAGACAGAATGGAATACACTTTACGTGTTACAAGGACAGAATGGAATACACTTTACGTGTTACAAGGACAGAATGTAATACACTTTACGTGTTACAAGGACAGAATGGAATACACTTTACGTGTTACAAGGACAGAATGGAATACACTTTACGTGTTGAATTGATTTCTTTTATTTCATTATTACAAAATTAAAACATTAAAGAGACGCAGGGCAAGACTGCTGACGGCGTCCCGTTATTTTTTCTACATAACTTGCATATTTTCAAATCAGTATTAATAATTGTGTGAAGAGTTCAAAGCACATTGTTTTGTATATTACTACATCAAGTGTGAATTGTATTCACCAGTAATATACTTCAACAATATGACAGAGTAACAAAAACATAAATCTCAAAAATTCCAAAAACGTCCACATTGTTTTAAAAATGTACCTTTTATTTAATGTTTTTTGAAGTCAATATTATACGGAATTAATATATTGAGGAGTAATTTAAATAAGCGATGTATTTGCGTATGTCCCTTTAAACATTAACACCACAACTGAACAAAGCACAGTGTATGCGTATAGCAAATCTTACTGCAAGATGAACATTTTTAAAATCCCGTTTTCCTTGGGCGTCCACTTAATTGTGCTCAGTCCTCAGACGCACTCCACAACGTCTGCCCAGAATTCCTGGCAAACAGGTATAGATGCGCATATGCATTCGGTGTTTCAATGAGTCTAAACACCCTGTTAATATCCGGACCGTCTTTCTAACTCGTTCTGCAAGATAGTGCAACGTCAGATTTCCCCCATTGAAACTTTGTTTTATTAGTCAACTCATCACCGTCTCACGTTATCGGTCTGTTCGTTTGCCTGTTTCCGGTTCAATGGCGGCTTAGCTGGCAGAGGCGTCGGACTAACTTCCGCATAGTCGGATTTCCTCTGCTCTAAGTATGCGCACGCTGATGGTAACATTCTTGACTCGTTGTAGACAGAAGGACTTCGATATAAAAATGGCTCTGTGTTTCCTTGAGTTGGATACGGGTTGGCATTGATGAAAACTCGCTGATTACGATTAGAAGATGGTTGGCTCCCCATGTCTGTAATAGAACATGGAGTAAAAGACAGGGGTAAATACATGAAAACGTGCAACACGCGTCTCCTGAAACGTACAGGTTTTGGGGTTAGCCGATATCATCTCTCGCAGAATTAAGTTCAGACCGCAAAAACATATGTGGCCTGAATACAAGAGTCCGTGAAAAGTGTGTCAAATAACCGACGGCACTTATAGTCAATGATAATTCGGTTGGAGTTTGAAGCCACCATCACTTCCATAAAATCGACCGTATCTACTCTAACCCCATAAACCTTAACACAACTGACATCAACCACAGGGGGAAAAAACCTGCCATACAATCCCAAACCTGCCAAAACATCGCTTGCCCTATCAAAGGATCGACTCTGATGGCGCCACCAACATGCATCGTTGTAACGGTAACACTTACGCTTAAGGCAACAACTTCTTAGTAATAATGCCAACGTTAACGGTAACAACCTCTGTTAAAGGTGCTTTTTCCAACATTAAAATTAACAATCTTTGTTCAAGGTACTTTTTCCAACATTAAAGTTAACAACCTCTGTTTAAGGTAGTTTCAACATCTACAGATTAAATGGAAAACACAAATAACAAACTAGTATTAAAAGTTGTTACCTCTAACGTCAATGTTGATACCTTTAAGGTCAATTGTGTTACCTTTAACGTCAATGTTGACACCATTAACGTCAATGTGGTTACCTTTAACGTCAATGTTGTTTCCTTTAACGTCAATGTTGATACCATTAACGTCAATGTTGATACCATTAACGTCAATGGGATTACCTTTAACGTCAATGTTGTTTCCGTTAACGTCAATGTTAATACCATTAACGTCAATGTGGTTACCTTTAACGTCAACTTTGTTACAATCAACGTCAATGTTGTTTCCTTTAACGTCAATGTTGTTTCCTTTAACGTCAATGTTGATACCATTAACGTCAATGTGGTTACCTTTAACGTCAATGTTGTTTCCTTTAACGTCAACGTTGATACCATTAACGTCAATGTGGTTACCTTTAACGTCAATGGGGTTACCTTTAACGTCAATGTTGTTTCCTTTAACGTCAATGTTGATACCATTAACGTCAATGTGGTTACCTTTAACGTCAACTTTGTTACAATTAACGTCAATGTTGATACCTTTAACGTCAATGTTGTTTCCTTTAACGTCAATGTTGTTACCTTTAACGTCAATGTGGTTACCTTTAACGTCAATGTTGATACCATTAACGTCAATTTGGTTACCTTTAACGTCAACTTTGCTACAATTAACGTCAATGTTTATACCTTTAACGTCAATGTTGACACCATTAACGTCAATGTGGTTACCTTTAACGTCAATGGTGATACCATTAACGTCAATGTGGTTACCATTAACGTCAATGTTGATACCATTAACGTCAATGTGGTAACCTTTAACGTCAATGTTGTTCCTTTAACGTCAATGCAGTAACCTAAGGTAGTTTCAACATCTACAGATTAAATGGAAAACACAAATAACAAACTAGTATTAAAAGTTGTTACCTCTAACGTCAATGTTGATACCTTTAAGGTCAATTGTGTTACCTTTAACGTCAATGTGGTTACCTTTAACGTCAATGTTGTTTCCTTTAACGTCAATGTTGATACCATTAACGTCAATGTTGATACCATTAACGTCAATGTGGTTACCTTTAACGTCAATGCAGTAACCTTTAAAGTCAATGGTGTTTCCTTTAACGTCAATATTGATACCATTAACGTCAATGTGGTTACCTTTAACGTCAATGTTGTAACCTTTAACGTCAATAATGTTACCATTAACGTCAATAGTTTAACGTCAATGTTGTTACCATAAACATCAACGTTGTTACCTTTAACTTCAACGTTGTTCCTTTAACGTCAACGTTGATACCATTAACGTCAATGTGGTTACCTTTAACGTCAATGTTGTTTCCTTTAACGTCAATGTTGATACCATTAACGTCAATGTGGTTACCTTTAACGTCAATGTGGTAACCTTTAACGTCAATGGTGTTTCCTTTAACGTCAATGTTGATACCATTAACGTCAACGTTGTTACCTTTAACGTCAATGTTGATACCATTAACGTCAATGTTGTTTCCTTTAACGTCAATGTTGATACCATTAACGTCAATGTTGTTTCCTTTAACGTCAACGTTGATACCGTTAACGTCAACGTTGTTACCTTTAACGTCAATGTTGATACCATTCATGTCAATGTTGATACCATTCACGTCAATGTTGATACCTTTAACGTCAACGTTGATACCATTAACGTCAACGTTGTTACCTTTAACGTCAACGTTGTTACCTTTAACGTCAATGTTGATACCATTCATGTCAATGTTGATACCATTCAGGTCAATGTTGATACCTTTAACGTCAACGTTGATACCATTAACGTCAACGTTGTTACCTTTAACGTCAACGTTGATACCATTAACGTCAACTGTGTTACCTTTAACGTCAATGTTGTTACCTTTAACGTCAATGTTTTTAACGGGAGATGTACGTGCAGAGTTACTATCTGAAAGTTAGGTTGTTATCTGGTATATATACCTGGACTGTTATATTTATAGTGATCATGTATATATAACCGGATTGTTATTCATAGTGATCAGTATATATTTATAACTGGACTGTTATTCATAGTGATCAGTATATATAACCGGACTGTTATTCATAGCGATCAGTATATATAACCGGACTGTTATTCATAGCGATCAGTATATATAACCGGACTGTTATTCATAGTGATCAGTATATATATAACTGTACTGTTATTCATAGTGATCTGGTATATATAACCGGACAGTTATATTTATAGTGATCATGTATATGTAACCGTACTGTTATTCATAGTGATCATTATATATAACTGGACTGTTATTCAAAGTGATCATCTATATATAACCGGATTATTATTCATAGTGATCATGTATATATAACCGGTCTGTTATTCATAGTGATCAGTATATATAACCGGACTGTTATACATAGTGATTATGTATATATAACCGGACTGTAATTCATAGCGAATATGTTTATATAACCGGCATGTTATTCATAATGATCTTTTAAATATAACCGGACTGTTTTTCAAAGTGAACATTATCTATAACCGGACTGTTATTCATAGTGATCATGTATATATAATCGGACTGTTATTCATAGTGATCATGTATAAATAACCGGACTGTTATTCATTGTGATCATGTATATATAACCGGACTGTTATTCATAGTGATCATGTATATATAACCGGACTGTTATTCATAGTGATTATGTATATATAACCGGACTGTTATTCATAGTGATCATGTATACATAACCGGAATGCTATACATTTGATCATGTATATATAACCGGACTGTTATTCATAGTGATCATGTTCAAATAACTGGACTGTTATTCATTGTAATCATGAATATATAACCGGACTGTTATTCATAGTGATCATTATATATAACCGGACTGTTATTCAAAGTGATCATCTATATATAACCGGATTCTTATTCATAGTGATCATGTATATATAACCGGCTGTTATTCATAGTGATCAGTATATATAACCGGACTGTTATACATAGTGATTATGTATATATAACCGGACTGTAATTCATAGCGAACATGTTTATATAACCGGCATGTTATTCATAATGATCTTTTAAATATAACCGGACTGTTTTTCAAAGTGAACATTATCTATAACCGGACTATTATTCATAGTGATCATGTATAAATAACCGGACTGTTATTCATTGTGATCATGTATATATAACCGGACTGTTATTCATAGTGATCATGTATATATAACCGGACTGTTATTCATAGTGATCATGTATATATAACCGGACTGTTATTCATAGTGATCATGTATACATAACCGGAATGCTATACATTTGATCATGTATATATAACCGGACTGTTATTCATAGTGATCATGTATAAATAACTGGACTGTTATTCATTGTAATCATGTATATATAACCGGACTGTTATTCATAGTGATCATGTATATATAACCGGGCTGTTATTCATAGTGATCATGTATATATAATCGGACTGTTATTCATTGTGATCATGTATAAATAACCGGACTGTTATTCATTGTGATCATGTATATATATATAACCAGACTGTTATTCATAGTGATCATGTATATATAACCGGGCTGTTATTCATAGTGATCATGTATATATAACCGGACTGTTATTCATAGTGATCATGTATACATAATCGGAATGCTATACATTTGATCATGTATATATAACCGGACTGTTATTCATAGTGATCATGTATAAATAACTGGACTGTTATTCATTGTAATCATGTATATATAACCGGACTGTTATTCATAGTGATCATGTATATATAACCGGCTGTTATTCATAGTGATCATGTATATATAATCGGACTGTTATTCATTGTGATCATGTATAAATAACCGGACTGTTATTCATTGTGATCATGTATATATATAACCAGACTGTTATTCATAGTGATCATGTATATATAACCGGGCTGTTATTCATAGTGATCATGTATATATAACCGGACTGTTATTCATAGTGATCAGTATATATAACCCGACTGTTGTTCATAGTGATCATGTTTATATAACCGGACTGTTATTCATAGTGATCATGTTTATATAACCGGGATGCTGTTCATAGTGATCATGTATATATATAATGGGGCTGTTATTCATAGTAATCAGTATATATAACCGGACTGTTATTCATAGTGATCATGTATATATAACCGGACTGTTATTCATGGTGATCATGTATATAGAACCAAACTGTTATTCATAGTGATCAGTATATATAACCGGACTGTTGTTCATAGTGATCATGTTTATATAACCGGGCTGTTCTTCATAGTGATCAAGTATATATAATCGGACTGTTATTCATTTTGATCAGTATATATAACCGGACTGTTATTCATAGTGATCATGTATATATAACCGGACTGTTATTCATAGTGAGCATGTATATATAACCGGACTGTTATTCATAGTGATGATGTATATATAACCGGACTGTTATTCATAGTGATCATGTATACATAACCGGACTGCTATTCATAGTGATGATGTATATATAACCGGACTGTTATTCATAGTGATCAGTATATATAACCGGACTGTTATTCATAGTGATTAGTATATATAACCGGACTGTTGTTCATTGTGATCATGTTTATATAACCGGGCTGTTGTTCATAGTGATCAGTATATATAACTGGACTGTTATTCATAGTGATCATGTATATATAACTGGACTGTTATTCATAGTGATCAGTATATATAACCGGACTGTTGTTCATTGTGATCATGTTTATATAACCGGGCTGTTGTTCATAGTGATCAGTATATATAACTGGACTGTTATTCATAGTGATCAGTATATATAACTGGACTGTTATTCATAGTGATCATGTATATATAACTGGACTGTTATTCATAGTGATCATGTATATATAACCGGACTGTTATTCATAGTGATCATGTATATATTACCGGACTGTTATTCATAGTGATTAATATATATAATCGGACTGTTATTCATAGTGATTAATATATATAACCGGACTGTTATTCATAGTGATCATGTATATATAACCGGACTGTTATTCATAGTGATCATGTATATATAACCGGACTGTTCTTCATAGTGATAATAGTGCTGACAAACCAAATATTGCTACTAATGTTCCACACATTATCGAATCACTAATGTTACTGACACCATTTTTACAAACCCATAAAACCAATTTAGACCATTTACACATTCCTGAACGTGTGACGCTATAATAACATCGCCTATCGATAAAAAAAAATAGCAGGCCAAAAATCCATTCTGATATACAAAATCTAAATTGAATCGCTAAATGTATGAAGTATCAAGATTAAATCTACATATCTATATGTTGGTCTGCGCGATCTAGATTTTGTAAAGGAAACAACAACAACAAAAAGACAAGCATGGCATATTCATATTTTCTCAGTGTTCAAAACTTAGTGTTTCATCTTAACCAAGAATACAAATGTACATACAAAACAATCCGGAGATGCGGATATATTAAGTTAAACACTGTCTTTAATTCAAATTAAACATGTTAAGATTGAACGAGTATGAAATGTAAAAGAATCAGTAATGTTATATATAATACACTACATATAATACACTACATATAATACACTACGATAATCACAAACAAACATAAGAAAGTCATACCTTTTATTATTAGTAGCTTCACGTAAAACTATTGTTCCAGTACTCCATAGTACTTTCTACACTTTTATCAAATACATGCAATAATACAGAATGATACATATGTGAATTGGTCCATGCACCTATTAGTCAAGTTGTGTATGTAAAAGCATCGTCTATCACTGTCAATCGAGTCCGCGGAGGTGATATAGCAAAAAAACTGAAATCGGCAATTTGTAATGGTGTGTTACCTGTATATGATCATGTTAATAGAAGCACACTTCGTAAAGGCCATGTTAATAGAAACTCGATTCGTTAAGGCGTAATACAAATAATTCTTTTGAAATGGGATTGAATGTATATTTCGGCCGTTCAACACTGTCTTGGGTGACATTAAAAGGTTAACATTTGTGAACTGTAGTATTGCTTATATAGTTACAAGTAGGTCTGAAGTTATAACGTGTGGGTTAGATTAGGTCTACACATTGTATTCGTGTTAACGCACATTTTACATACACTGAAAGGGCTTTTAAACAGTTTTGGGGAAGGGGCCTTTTGCCCTTAATTGGCGGGAAAAATCCATGAATGGGGAATGAAATTTCCAAGGTAAGTTTAAAAAAGAGGAAATCTGCAGGATTTTAAAAGAAATTTGGATGGGGAAGGCCGCTACAAAGAAGAGTAAAAAGGCTCTTTGTATATATGTATATCATTAGTTGTTCTTTTTATCAATCAATGAAAAAGGCAACGTCTAACTGTAATAAAATAGTAGTAGTAATAATAATAATAATAATAAAGTAATTATTTATAGAATAAAGACAAAATAAATCTATGCAGCTAAAGGTCTGTTTTGTTTCCATTAATATTCCTTTTTAGCAAAATGCCTTACTAAATTCAACAATTTTTAATTTTAATTAGATATTTAGTTCCTTTTAAGCTTTAAAATTATAAATTCAGATCATCCTTAAAAGTTGAACAACTCTGCTCTGATGTAACTAACTACCCATCATTGGCAGGAAGATCGGCTTGTTTTCTAAACCCATCAGTTAAGCAGTAGCTGGGTAGTCAGGTCAGGTTTAAAGGCATCATCATCTGAATCTTCTGCGCTTTCTGAATACATGTATGTCGTATACGCAGCGTTGTTTTTATCTTGCGGCTCGTTCTTATATTGCGGCTCAGTGTCTGTCAAAGACTCGTTTTCGAATTCCATTAACAATGCCATCTCCTCGGCTGTGCTAGCAGCTTCCGGTATACCAAGCGCAATTTTTAAATTAGCCAGTTCCTTTTGGATATTGTTCTTCTTTCTTTCTAGTAAGCTGACAAACAGGTTGATGATAACAACGACAATAAAAAATCCACCAGACACGATTAAGAAAGCTTCCACTTTATTTTCTATCACATAGATTCGCAACTTCTTCATAAGATTTGGTGGTGGATCAACAATAATTTTATACCTTGCAACTGGCCATTTTCTTTTCGTTTCCTTGTCAAAGGTTTCACACAGCCAATTGCCGTCTGCGTCGGTTGTGTTGGAAAACGTGTCGTCCGATTTATCTGTGGCGGGTTTCTCAGAAAACATCTCGCCGTTGTGAGTCCAGTAACGAACAGTTCCGTTGAAGACTTTACCAAGCTCGAAGCTGTTGCACTTTAAACTAAATGAAAAACCTGGCGTCACATGTTTCCATTCTTCGCCGACGACAACAGCGTACACAGCTACGACCAGAAGGTGTTTAGGGTCACCTGGGTTGATTTGACAATGGTAAACGCCGCTGTCTTTCGGGACCAAATTTTGAATGGTAAGCGAATCTCTGTTATATAACATTCTAGCCGGTTGTATGACCAAGTTTTCACCGTTGTGTTTCCATCGCACCTCAGAAAACGGATATTCATACAGTATTACCCGTGTTGCTTTATTCCTGCATGTCAGAGACATGGTTTCCATAGGTTTCTTGTCCATGTAAGCGTTCATAGATAAAAGAGTTTCAGTAATTACCTCTCGCATTTTCTTCGACACTGTGACTGTAGATTCCTTCTCTGATCTTTTCTGTCGTCTATGATGCTCCGACATAGGGTCTTCACGGTTTGCTTCAATTCCTTTTGCAGTTGTGTAAATCCTATTACTTATTACGAAGCAGCACATACAAATAAATGACCAAAATAATCTTGCATTCATTCTTACAATCGTTTCTCGGCAAGACATGCCTTTTCTAGTCCAAATGACGTCACGAAATGAAGACGTCTAATTATGACGTAAAGTAGACGTCAAAGTAAACTACAAGCACGTGCACAATTGTGTTCAGGCCTGGAATTCACCAAACAATCTTCAAACTATTCTTAGACTTGAACTCAAGTACTCAAATTTCGTTCGCAAATAGTTCCATGACCTTCAAAGATAAACAATCGTATGAAGTTGCTATTTTATTAGTATTTATCATATTTACTGGTTGTGTACCAGTTATCGTCATTCACCAGATTTCGTCATTATCAATAAAACGCTCTATGTTGTAATTATTTTTCGACCCCACTTTAAAAATCACTACACACTATCATCAGACGATTGGAGAGGAAAAAATAGTTTAGAAATGGTAACATACACTCTCAAACCAACTCGTTTACCTATATAAATACCGTTATAAACAAAACACAATCGGGGGAATCACACGCTAATGCGCATGCGCAGGAAAATTTCCTTTTAAAATAGCTGACCTTTTACGTCGAACCATTGAATCAAGTTGATATGCCCAAAAAACTAAAAGCATGTGCTAAAAACATTTTCAGCCAAGGGAGACAAATAGTTCACGTCAATCAATCAGTTATTTCCCTTTAAATTAGTTGAGTAAATTACATCCTATACCTACAGTTGAAAAGACATTTTAAATTGTAGATATAGCTTTTTTCTAGATATTTTTTTTGTGTATTCATATGCAATGGTATATTTATGTTTCAATTAATAAC
>JAWPHD010017434.1:0-44654 GCA_037043455.1 Cyrtodaria siliqua | reverse complement strand
GAAAATAAATGAGTAAACATTTTAATAAAGAAACACGCAGCAAAATCGTTTTATTAAAAATTTGCGCGTCCCGTTAGTTGTTCTATAGAACTTGCATTTGTTCAATCTTAAATATTAAAAGTAAAAACAATACATTGTTATTTAATTATTTGCAAGCACATTTAAAGTAAAAATGGTCCTAGATTAATACGTTGACATGCTAAGTTGAATGCCTGATAAAATCTTCAAGATGTGTCCCTTTAACATGTAATACATCTATATTTTCTCTAGACTTGAATGCTGTTTGATACTGTAGATATATTTAAAATACGGGTAAAGGTAATAGGGAATATAAACAATAAACACAACTGTATTCTAATTATTTGTAATTATTTTTTAATTCAAAGTGAATGACAAACAGTAATTATTAATTATGAAAGTTTATGCTTTTTCCTTCGAGAGGCTTGCATGTAGTCATCATAAATAGAAATGATTGATTTTATAACAAATAAAGATTTAATACTGCAAAAATAATTATTTGATTCATTCAAAGTGTTTTAATGTTTTTTTACATAGAAAACGCAAGTTCATATATTCTTCTAAACACGAAATTCAATACTTGATACATTAAAAATGATTTCTAATCCTAAAATACAGTAGTTCTAACTCCAAATAAGTATTTGCATAAGTAATTATTCATCACTACATATATATATATATAAGGTGGGCGAAACGACTAACTATATGATGGGCGAAACGACTATCCGCGAAACAACCGATGTGCGTAACGACCCGTCACCGGCAAGGCATGTGCTCGCACTTTATTTAGTTTTAGATGAAGAAAATCTTATACATTAAGAAGCGCCCACGTTTAACGGGAATCACCATATTGTTTACCTTAGTATGAATACATTATTATATCAGGAATCTCTATGAATACTCCCTGATAAAACAAATAAATATGTACCGCATTTTCGGAACTTGTCAGCAGTCGCCATTGTTGTTGTTGTTGTTGTTGTTGTTCGTTCCGTCCGTAGTAGGACAACCTCCGAAGAGTAGGTTTATATTATCGGGCAATAAATCCACCACCAGTACGAATAAATACAGCTGCCACACGCGATATGAGGTAATAAACACTTTCACCACTATAGTACTGAGATTATTTGTTTCAAATTTATTTATTTATTAGCCTTATCGTGTGTCACGTCCCCTTCGTTTTCTCCTAACAGGTATTTTTTCGAGCATTTTATATCTAGCACAGTGTAAAAAGTAGCACAGTCTGTGTGTATGAAATTCAAGCTGGGTAAGGTCTACATTGCGACTAATGTCTACAAGCAAGCTAAGCGAGGTGCTGTCTAGTATTATTTTAAGCTTTGTTAAGTTGCTAATGCTTTCTAGGTGTACACCGCAAATCTCATGCAAGCATTCATCAATATCACTCAGTACCGACTCCCTCACTGATTCCAGTGCACTGCATTGAAGTATAAAGTGTTCGACGTCTTCTTCTTGTTCTCTGCACAGTTTACAGGTTGGATCCGTTTCTAAATGGTTGAATGCCGCTTTATTGCTTTGTAGGCTGTAGGTTCCAGAAACTAATTTCAGTTTGATTGGTAAACGAGAAACTTCTACTTTTGAAGAGCTTCGGGTATGTATTATTGGATGTACTTTACCGACGGTGTAGACGTCTACGTTCAGGAGTCGGAGTGTTGAGTATAGTTTGGAGTTATTGATTAGTTTCTGTTCCCAATATTTGTTTATTGCTGAGTGTAGTTTCGTTTTCCATTCCTCTTTTGAGAAGGAGTTGTTTAAGAGATGTGTTGCATCAGGAAGTTTGTATTTACACAAAAGTTTGTCTATTTCAACAAACCAGCTGCTACTGTCCATACTTTTCACTGTTAGCTGTCGTGTAGCTATTTGCTTTTCTATACTCTCGTCGGTCTGTTTGCAGACGTTGTGGTACAGTGTTAGTGCTTTTATATGTATTTGGGCTTCAACAGGTAGTATTCCAGATATAATGAATGCTGCAGGATCAGCTGTGTTTGTTGGCATCGACAGAATTTGTTTTAGTAGTTTTCTGAGGAAAGCTTCCAGATTTTGCAGGTTTTTACCTTTCGGTAGTATTAGTTCGAGTCCGTACGTAAGTATCGGTAATACGTAAATTCTGAGTAGATGTATAGATGTTTCAGGATCTAGACCGTTTTCGCCATGGAGACCGGCTGACATGAGACTGTATGTCGTCCTTCGTGCTTTGTTTATGTTCTGTTGAACCGTTTCTTTAGCTGTATTGTCAATCGAAGTTGATCTGATGATACCTAAATGCGAGGCTTTTTCTGTGACGTCCATATCTTTACCATTCATCTTCCACTGTACTTCATTGTTGCATTTGGTTCTGCAGTTTGGTTTTACTATGAGGGCGTGACTCTTTGTAGGTTGCAGTTGATATCTTTCCATCTTGCTATACTGTACAGCAATGTTTATTAGAATTTGTACCATTTTGTTTATCTTATAATTGAAGAGGTCGCTACTGCAGAGTTGTCGTTTCTTGAAAATAGTTCAAAATGGCGTCGAGTACTCTCCGAGTCGGAATCCCGAGTGACGGAATCCAACGAGGCAGTTCCGATTGGTGCAAACTGGTGTAAAAAGGCGTGAATCATTAGACATTTTAATAAAATATCATTTTAAATTATGTAATATATAGTTTAATAACCAGTGTTTTTGAGATACTGAAAATATCTCACATATCTCGCAAACACCGGTTATTAAACTCTATATCATTGCATGGCGCAACATCTAGTCCGCCCCTAGCACCACCTTAAGTGTTATATTCTGTTTGTTTGAGCTCAAAGACCCACAAAGGACCAGTAAGTTATATTTACTGGCCTATGAACGGCTGTAAACTGGTAAACACGTGTTTTTTTAAATATCACGAGCTGTTACCATGTGTTAGGTGAACACACTTTTCATGGCGTCTAAACAAAACCTCTGAAAAGCATAACATAGGCTATTTAAACGTTTTACCCTTTTATAGATTAATTTAACGATGCAATTATTTTGTTTCTATTAAAAAACTAGCAATTTGTGTAGAAGAAAACAGTTTGTATAGAGGAAAATAACATATAAACGTAACCACTAATTTTAATAGTGTATTGTTCATTTCGGTATCATCAATTATAAAGCAATGGATGAAAACATAAAACATAAACAGAAGTGACAAATGAGGTTTCCACCCTAATTGATGCCCTAACAGCTGACGAGCATAGTTTTAATCTTTGCTTTATCTTTCAATTTAACGCTAATAACATATACTGAAAAGGAACAGAATTCACAAAATGGCATGTAAGAAAGTAAATCTGATTGTGAGTGTGCATTAGAAACCTCCTGGCCTGCCGTTCAAGACTCAAATCATGGCAACTATGTTCTATTCTATTTGAAGGGCGGCATATAGTAGTCGCACCGTCCCTCCGTCCGTCCGTCAGTCAGTCCGTACAATCGTGTCCGGTCAATAACTCTGGCATTCCTGGACGGATTTTCAAATAACTTGGCACAAGTACTCAACATAACAAGACGACGTGTCGCGTACAAAACCAGGTCACACTTAGTTGCTCTAAGGTCAAGGTCACACTTAGAGGTCAAATGTCAAAACCACTTCATGAGCATGTGTCACTTACAGTGACATTTCTTGTTGTTTACTATAATCACAGTGTATAATGTCAATAGAAATATCAATGCAAGCTGGGTCTCTACCAACAACTTTTGTTTAATTTTAAATCAGTTATTCCATTTTTTAAAAGGTGCATTGGATATTTGAATTGCTGGAGGCTAAAAAGCTGTATAGTTATGCATCACCCGAGATACACGTGTTTCAGTCTCATACGCTCTTGTTTTCGATTCTGACGTGAGATATACAGTACTGCCTCTATCCAGTAAAAATGGGGTGGTCTGCCTCTACCTGATAAAAGTCGACCGTCATATATGGCCTAACATGTGCTAAAAGTTAGGTAAAATATCATTCAAACAAATAAATAAATCGTATTTCTAAAACCAAAACGTCAAAATTACGACACAACACGTTCACATTTATTTTCATAAACAAATCTACATTCGTAACCACAATAACAAACTAATTTGTATTATGTTAACAGTTGAATACTTCAATACTAAATTACATGCAATTAGTACGCATTTTTATTATTAATGGCTTTGTTGTTTTGATATAAAGAAGAATAAAATGTTAAGTGATTACAAAGGTAGAATAGAATGCAGTGTTTACAGAAAACATATTATCACAAACAGTTACTCTAAACATCTAATGTATACTATTTTTCTTTTTCTTCGTAGTTTCTTTATCTTTTATATTTCTGTTTGTTGCTTCTTTCTTACTCTTCGTCGTCGTTCTTACAGCTCTAGATGCGCTTTCAGCACAATGCGTGTTGTTCTCACGAACAAACAAAACATGACGTATTTAAATTTACAAATGCGTATTCTTAAAAACAGGTTTTGGACAAAGCATTATTGTAAAATATTTACTCTTCAGTCATTACCATAACACATAGTTTGTATTTCCTCTTCCCCTTACACATATATTAACATTGTCTTTTTTTAAATGGCATTAACTTGTGTCAAACAGCCGACACAAATACCATTTACATTTTTCTTGCAAGCAATTACAAGTAAATTTTCTTGAAGATACTTGATTGTCATTAAGTACTTCAAATTTCAACAATGACTGGGCAAACTTTACTTTTCTAAGCTATTAGTGTGTATGTAGGAATTTGGTTCTCAATATTTATCGGCGATTTTTTAATGCTTTTTGTACGCATTAATGTTAGTTTTAATGCGTTTTGGGTGGAAAATATATGCGTAATTACGCAGATACGCGTCTTATCTGGAGCACAGAATTATTTTCGCACATAAAATTACGTACGCCCTCAAAGCACCTTGTATATTTCTAGAGGTGCAATGTGGCGAGTCACGTGTGTTGTCATAACAATGAAATTACTCTTTTTTCACAAGGATGTGGTTAAAGTTTTAAGAAAATATCATCAGTCAGTTCTAATGCGCACTTTTGATTTTTATATAACGATTACGTGTTAACTTATTTATATACTGAACAAAAAAAGTTAAGCACGCCTCTTTTTTTTCAAAAGGATGTGGTTAAAGTTTTAAGAAAATATCATCAGTCAGTTCTAATGAGCACTTTTGATTTTTATTTAACGATCACGTGTTTACTTATTTATATACTGAACAAAAACAGTTAAGCACGCCTTTTTAGAGACATAGATTAAACATATGAAAATTGAGATAATTGTGAAGCTTTAAAAAATGGTAAGGATGTGATTTTCAAAACATTGTGTTATTAGGGCTTTCCACCTTTCAGTGGAAAGACCTCTTGTGTTCGTTCTGTTTATTAGGGCTTTCCGCATTTCAGCGGAAAGACCTATTGTGTTCGTTCTGTTTTTTAAATTTAACACAATGATAGAGCTCAGTCTGGAATTATCCGTCATGACATTATCCAAAATGGCCGCCAATGACGTCATTTAAGAAATCTTGTAATCGCTATATCTCCTGCATTTATTATCGGATTTTGATGCAACTTTCACAGCCTGCAGGGAATTAGGTTGAGTTGTGGATGAATGTCAAAAATGGTCATGACGTCATCAAAGATGGACGCCAGTGACGTCAAGATAAAAATCTTGTAAGTGCTAGATCTCAACCATTTATAGTTGGATTTGAATTAAACTTTCACAGCTTGTAGAGTTCAGGGTCTAGTTATGCAAAAAGATCAAAACGTGTCTCTATGTTATAACGTCTTGACGTCAGTGACGTTACAATGTTATTATAAATCCGTTTTCTTTACTGTTTGCATTTTTTAAGTTGTTTTACTGCAAAATCAACATAACGTTAGTAGTTTTAATGTTATGATGTCATCCAAAATGGCCGCCAATGACGTCATTATAGAAATATTACAATCGCTATATCTCCTTCATTTATCATCGGATCTTGATAAAACTTTCACAGGAACTCTACATTCAACGTCTGGTTGTGCAATAATGTCGAAGTTTGTTATGTCGTCATCAAAGATGGCCACCAGTGACGTCATAAAGGAAATTTTGTTAAGACTATATCTTCTCTATTTATGATCGGATTTGAACAAAACTTTCACAGATTTTAGATTACGGGATCTGGTTGTGCACAGATGTCATACGGTATCCCGACGTCATGACGTCAGTGACGTCAAAATATTCAGAAAATCGATTTGTTTACTGGTCCCATTTTCGAAGTTATTTTCTTGATATATCAATCAGTTTCATCAGCTTAGACAACTCTGACAGTTGTGACGTCATGACGCCATTAAAATCAGGAAAGCCCGTTTGATCAGGTTTCTGATCAAAATCTAGTTCTTATTGTTATTCTTTTCTTCTTCTTCTTCTTCTGTCAGCCACTTTTCATAGTAGTACTTGTCGTAGGGCCTTTCAATTTTACACAATGGTAGAGCTCAGTCTGGAATAGTGTCCCGAAGCTTTTGGGTTCATGACGTCATCCAAGTTGGCCGCCAGTGACGTCATAATAAAAATCTTGTTAGCGCTAGATCTCAAACATTTATGGTCGGATTTGAATGAAACTTTCGCAGCTGGTACAGTTTACGGTTTAGTTGTGCAAGAATATAAAATGACGTCAAGACGTCATTAAATGCGACGTCGGCCTGTGACGTCTTAAGTGATAAAAGGTCATTTTGGTGCAAATTGTATTTTTCGACCAGTTTTGCCTGTAAATCAATCACGGCCATTGTCTTTTACGTCACCGATCATTGTGACGTCATGACGTCATCCAGTATGATTTTACGTTTTTTCCTATATAACTGTTTAAAAATGGAAATTCTTGTTACAAGTGTTTCTCGTTATCACTTGTTGCGTAAGATCATACTGCGGATGGTTTACTTTTTCGTCTTTATCGCTTGTTGTGCAACATCATACTGCGGATGGTAAGAATGTTTAGGTTGATCACGTGCTGTGTTATGTGACACACTTGTTTACCTGACGTCACCAGCAAACACAGTGTCCAAGGATTTATTTTTATTTTTTTTTTAACTCCGTGCGCAGCTTTTTCCACTGAAATGACAAAAGCTGCGCAGTAAAACTTTTATGTTTTTCAGCGTTTTTGAACGATTTCTCGTAAATTTATTCTTTTTTTTTTTCTTTTTTTTTTCTTATAGGTCAGTGCTGCGGATGGAGGAGTGTGGGTGGGAGGGGGGGGGGGGGTGGGGGGGGGGGTGGGGATGGATTTCGGGTTACTTTGTCGGGGTGAGCTGGTGTTGCTGAGAGAGGGCGTTCCCTTCTAACTTTTCTCCGTCAGTTTTATAGTAAATCAATCAAGATCAATGTCTTTATCATCATTAACCATTGTGACGTCATGACGTCATTGAGTATTATTTTTGGAAAGCCCATGTTTGATCAGGTTCTGATCAAAATCTAGTATGGACTTGCCACATTGCTGTAGAAACCATTATTCCTTTTTTCTGCTTATTAGGGCTTTCCACCTTTCAGTGGAAAGACCTTTTGTTTTCGTTCTGTTTATTAGGGCTTTCCACCTTTCAGTGGAAAGACCTTTTGTGTTCGTTCTGTTTATTCTTATTAGGGCTTTCCACTTTTCAGTGGAAAGACCTTTTGTGTTCGTTCTGTTTATTCTTATTATTATTCCTCTTCTTCTTCTTCTTCTTCTCGCCGCCACTTTTCATAGTATGACTCGTCTCACGACCTTTTAATTTTACACAATGATATAGCTCAAGCTAACTTAGTGTCCCGAAACTTTTGGGGTCATGACGTCATCCAAGATGGCCGCAACTGGTGTTTGTAGGCAAATCTTGTTATCGCTGTATCTCATGCATTTACGATGCGATTTGTTTGAAACTTTTACAGATTGTAGGGTTCAGGATCCAGTTGTGCAAGAACGTAAAAACGTGTCTTTTTATTTACAACTTCTTGACGTCAGTGACGTCACAATGTTATGAAAAATACGATTTTTTCCATTAATTCTATTTTTTAAAAAGTTTTATCGTAAAATCCATCAGTGTTATCATTTTAGTCGACGCTGACAGTTTTAACGTCATGACGTCATCCAAAATGGCCGTCAATGACGTCATTTAAGAAATATTGTAATGGCTATATCTCCTGCGTTTATTATCGGATTTTGAAATAACTTTCACAGCCTGTATGGTATACGGTTGAGTTGTGCAAAAATGTCTAAAATTGGCATGACGTCATCAAAGATGGCCGCCAGTGACGTCATGATGAAAATCTTGTTATCGCTAGATCACAAAGATGTATGGTTGGATTTAAATGAAACTTGCAAATATTGTAGAGTTCAGGGTCTAGTTGTGCAAGAATGTAAAATTATGTATCTAGGTAATAACGTCTTGACGTCAGTGACGTCATAATGTTATGAAAACTCGTTTTTTTACTGATTACATTTTTGAAGTTGTTTTACTGTATAATTCATCAATGTCATTGTCTCAGTCGACGCTGACAGTTTTAACGTCATGACGTCATCCAAAATGGCCGCCAATGACGTCATTTAAGAAATCTTGTAATCGCCATATCTCCTTCATTTATCATCGGAGTATGATAAAACTTTCTCAGTTTGTAGATATCAACGTCTAGTTGTGCTATAATGTGGTATGTTGACATGTCGTCTTCAAAGATGGCCGCCAGTGACGTCACAAATGAACTATTGTTTTGTCTATATCTTCTCTATGTATTATCGGATTTGAATAAAACTTTCACAGATTGTAGAGTTGTGAAAGATCGTCATACGGTATCCCGACGTCATGACGTCAGTGACGTCAAAATATTCAGAAAATCGTTTTTTTTCACTGATTGCATGTTCGAAGTTATTTTCGTGATAAATCAATCAGTGTCTTCATCTTCCACAACACTGACAGTTGTGACGTCATGACAGGAAAGCCCGTTTGATCAGGTCTCTGATCAAATTCTTATTATTCCTCTTCTTCTTCTTCTTCTCGCCGCCACTTTTCATAGTATGACTGGTCGAACGGCCTCAATATTTTACACAGTGATATAGCTCAGGCTGGAATAGTGTCCCGAAAATTTTGGGGTCATGACGTCATCCAAGATGGCCGCCACTGGCATTTGTATGCAAATCTTGTTATCACTGTATCTCGTGTATTTACGATGGGATTTGATTGAAACTTTCACAGATTGTAGAGTTTAGGGTCTAGATGTGCATGAACGTCAAAACGGGTCTCTTTATGTTACAACGTCTTGACGTCAGTGACGTCACAATGTTATGAAAAATCCGTTTTTCTTCATTATTGCATTTTTTAAGGTGTTTTATCGGAAAATTCATTAGTATTATCATTTCAGTCGACGCTGACAGTTTTAACGTCATGACGTCATCCAAAATGGCCGCTAATGACGTCATTTAAGAAATATTGTAATCGCTATATCTCCTGCATTTATTATCCGATTTTGAGATAACTTTCACAGCCTGTATGGAATACGGTTGAGTTGTACAAGAATGCCGAAAATTGTCATGACGTCATCAAAGATGGCCGCCAGCGACGTCATGATGAAAATCTTGTTATTGCTAGATCTCAAAGATGTAAGGTTGGATTTGAATGAAACTTTCAAATATTGTAGAGTTCAGGGTCTAGTTGTGCAAGAATGTAAAAACGTGTCTCTATGAAATAACGTCTTGACGTCAGTGACGTCATAATGTTATGAAAACCCGTTTTTATCACTGATTGCATTTTTGGAGTTGTTTCACTGTATAATCCATCAATGTCATTGTCACAGTCGAAGCTGACAGTTTTAACGTCATGACGTCATCCAAAATGGCCGCCAATGACGTCATTTAAGAAATCTTGTATTCGCCATATCTCCTTCATTTATCATCGGAGTTTGATAAAACTTTCTCAGTTTGTAGATATCAACGTCTAGTTGTGCTATAATGAGGAATGTTGTCATGTCGTCATCAAAGATGGCCGCCAGTGACGTCATAAATGAACTATTGTTTTGTCTATATCTTCTCTATCTATTATCGGATTTGAATAAAACTTTCACAGATTGTAGAGTTCTGGGTCCGATTGTGCAAGAACGTCATACGGTATCCCGACGTCATGACGTCATGACGTCAGTGTCGTCAAAATATTCAGAAAATCGTTTTTTTCACTGATTGCATGTTCGAAGTTTTTTTCGTGATAAATCAATCAGTGTCTTCATCTTCGACAACACTGACAGTTGTGACGTCATGACAGGAAAGCCCGTTTGATCAGGTCTCTGATCAAAATCTAGTTATTAGGGCTTTCCACCTTTCAGTGGAAAGACCTTTTGTTTTCGTTCTGTTTATTCTTATTATTCTTTTTCCTTCTTCTTCTCAGGAGCACTTTTCATAGTAATAAAGGTCACAGCACTTAAACACTTTACAGATATGTTCAGCTCAGGCTGGAATAGTGCACTGAACATTTTGGAGTCATGACGTCATCCAAGATGGCCGCCAGTGACGTCATGATCAAAATCTTGTTAGCGCTAGATCTCAAACATTTATGGTCGGAATTGAATGAAACATTCACAGATTGTGAAGTTCAGGGTCTAGTTGTGCAAGAACATAAAATGACGTCATCATGTCATTAAATGTGACGTCGGCCTGTGACGTCTTAAGTCATAAAAAGTCATTTCTGTGCAGATTGTATGTTTCGACCAGTTTTGCCTGCAAATCGATCACGGTCATTTTCTTTAACGTCACTGATCATTGTGACGTCATCACGCGATGCAGTATGACTTTACATTTTTTCCTATATAACTATGTAAAAATGGAAATTTTTGTTATAACCATCTCTCGTTATCACATGTTGCGCAAGATCATACTTCGGATGGTTAACTTTTTTTGGGGTTTTATCGCTGTTGGGCAACATCATACTGCGGATGGTAAGAATGTTTAGATTGATCACGTGTTGTGTTATGTGACACAGTTGTTTACCTGACGTCACCAACAAACACAGTGTCAAAGGAAGATTTTTTTTTTTTTTTTTTTTTTTTTTTAACTCCGTGCGCAGCTTTTCCCACTGAATTGACAAAAGCTGCGCAGTAAAACTTGCATGTTTTTTTCCTATTTAAAAAAGATTTCTCGTATTTTTTTTTTTTTTTTTTTTTTTTTTGTAGGTCAGTGCTGCGGATGGAGGAGGTTGGGGGGGGGGGGGGGGGTTTCGGGTTACTTTGTCGGTGTGAGATGGTGTTTCTGAGAGAGGGCGTTCCCTTTCTAACTTTTCTCCCTCAGTTTTACAGTAAATCAATCAAGATGAATGTCTTTATCATCACTAATCATTGTGACGTCATGACGTCATTGAGTATGATTTTACATGTTAAGCCTGACATAGAAAGCCCATGTTTGATCAGGTTCTGATCAAAATCTAGTTATTAGGGCTTTCCACCTTTCAGTGGAAAGACCTCTTGTTATTGTTCTGTTTATTCTTATTAGGGCTTTCCACCTTTCAGTGGAAAGACCTCTTGTTATTGTTCTGTTTATTAGGGCTTTCCACCTTTCAGTGGAAAGACCTCTTGTTTTCGTTCTGTTTATTAGGGCTTTCCACCTTTCAGTGGAAAGACCTTTTGTTTTCGTTCTGTTTATTAGGGCTTTCCACCTTTCAGTGGAAAGACCTTTTGTTTTCGTTCTGTTTATTCTTATTCTTTTCTTCTTCTTCTTCTTCTTCTCCCCAGCACTTTTCATAGTACGACTGCTCGCACGGCCTCTAAATTTTACACAATGATAGAACTCAGGCTGGAATAGTGTCCCGAAGCTTTTGGGGTCATGACGTCATCCAAGATGGCCGCCAGTGACGTCATGATACAAATCTTGTTAGCGCTAGATCTCAAACATTTATGACCGGATTTGAATGAAACTTTCGCAGCTGGTACAGTTTAGGGTCTAGTTGTGCAAGAATATAAAACGACGTCAAGACGTCATTAAATGTGACGTCAACCTTTGACGTCTTAAGTCATCAAAGGTCATTTTGGTGCAAATTGTATTTTTCGTCCAGTTTGGCCTGTAAATCAATCACGGTCATTGTCTTTAACGTCACCGATCATTATGACGTCATGACGTCATCCAGTATGATTTTACTTTTTTTCCTATATAACTGTTTAAAAATGGAAATTCTTGTTATAAGTGTTTCTCGTTATCACTTGTTGCGTAAGATCATACTGCGGATGGTTAACTTTTTCGGCTTTATCGCTTGTTGTGCAATATCATACTGCGGATGGTAAGAATGTTTAGGCTGATCACGTGTTGTGTTATGTGACACAGTTGTTTACCTGACGTCACCAACAAACACAGTGTCTAAGGAAGAATTTTTTTTTTTTTTTTAAGTCCACCGCGCAGCTTTTTAGCTGGACAAAAGATGCGCAGTAAAACTTGCATGTTTTTTCCTATTTATAAACGATTTCTCGTAAAAAAAAATTCTTTTCTTTTTTTTTTTTTCTTTTTTTTCTTTTAGGTCAGTGCTGCGGATGGAGGAGGTGGGTGGGTGGGGGGGGGGGGATTTCGGGTTACTTTGTCGGTGTGAGATGGTGTTGCTGAGAGAGGGCGTTCCCTTTCTAACCTTTCTCCGTCAGTTTTACAGTAAATCAATCAAGATCAATGTCTTTATCATCACTAACCATTATGACGTCATGACGTCATTGAGTATGATTTTACATGTTAAGCCTGACATGGAAAGCCCATGTTTGATCAGGTTCTGATCAAAATCTAGTACGGACTTACCACATTGCTGTAGAAACCCTTATTGCGTTTTTCTGCTTATTAGGGCTTTCCACCTTTCAGTGGAAAGACCTTTTGTTTTCGTTCTGTTTATTCTTATTCTTTTTAGGGCTTTCCACCTTTCAGTGGAAAGACCTCTTGTGTTCGTTCTGGTTTATTCTTATTATTAGGGCTTTCCACCTTTCAGTGGAAAGACCTTTTGTTTTCGTTCTGTTTATTCTTATTCTTCTTCTTCTTCTTCTGTCAGCCACTTTTCATAGTAATACTAGTCGTAGGGCCTTTAAATTTTACACAATGGTAGAGCTCAGTCTGGAATAGTGTCCCGAAGCTTTTGTGTTCATGACGTCATCCAAGATGGCCCGCCAGTGACGTCATGATAAAAATCTTGTTAGCGCTAGATCTCAAACATTTATGGTCGGATTTGAATGAAACTTTCGCAGCTGGTACAGTTTACCGTTTAGTTGTGCAAGAATATAAAATGACGTCAAGACGTCATTAAATGCGACGTCGGCCTGTGACGTCTTAAGTGATAAAAGGTCATTTTGGTGCAAATTGTATTTTTCGACCAGTTTTGCCTGAAAATCAATCACGGTCATTGTCTTTTACGTCACCGATCATTGTGACGTCATGACGTCATCCAGTATGATTTTTACGTTTTTTCCTATATAACTGTTTAAAAATGGAAATTCTTGTTACAAGTGTTTCTCGTTATCACTTGTTGCGTAAGATCATACTGCGGATGGTTTACTTTTTTCGTCTTTATCGCTTGTTGTGCAACATCATACTGCGGATGGTAAGAATGTTTAGGTTGATCACGTGCTGTGTTATGTGACACACTTGTTTACCTGACGTCACCAACAAACACAGTGTCCAAGGAATTATTATTTTTTTTTTTTTTTCCTTGTAGGTCAGTGCTGCGGATGGAGGAGGTGGGGGGGGGGGGGGGATTTCGGGTTACTTTGTCGGTGTGAGATGGTGTTGCTGAGAGAGGGCGTTCCTTTCTAACTTTTCTCCGTCAGTTTTACAGTAAATCAATGAAGATCAATGTCTTTATCATCACTAACCATTGTGACGTCATGACGTCATTGAGTATGATTTTACATGTTAAGCCTGACATGGAAAGCCCATGTTTGATCAGGTTCTGATCAAAATCTAGTAGGGGCTTACCACATTGCTGTAGAAACCATTATTGCGTTTCTCTTTGTTTATTAGGGCTTTCCACCTTTCAGTGGAAAGACCCTTTTGTTTTCGTTCTGTTTATTCTTATTCTTCTTCTTCTTCTTCTGTCAGCCACTTTTCATAGTAATACTGGTCGTAGGGCCTTTAAATTTTACACAATGGTAGAGCTCAGTCTGGAATAGTGTCCCGAAGCTTTTGGGTTCATGACGTCATCCAAGATGCCGCCAGTGACGTCATAATAAAAATCTTGTTAGCGCTAGATCTCAAACATTTATGGTCGGATTTGAATGAAACTTTCGCAGCTGGTACAGTTTACGGTTTAGTTGTGCAAGAATATAAAATGACGTCAAGACGTCATTAAATGCGACGTCGGCCTGTGACGTCTTAAGTGATAAAAGGTCATTTTGGTGCAAATTGTATTTTCGGACCAGTTTTGCCTGTAAATCAATCACGGTTGTGACAGTGCTTTTTGTCCGCACGCTTTTTGTCCGCGGCGCTTTTTGTCCGCACAAAATTGGAAAAAGTGACGCTTTTTGTCCGCGTGGCGCTTTTTGTCCGCAGAAAAAAATGAAAAAATGATGCCTTTTGTCCGCATAGCGCTTTTTGTCCGCACAAAATTTGAAAAAGTGACGCTTTTTGTCCGCGCGGCGCTTTTTGTCCGCACAAAATTTGAAAAAGTGACGCTTTTTGTCCGCGCGGCGCTTTTTGTCCGCAGAAAAAAATGAAAAAATGATGCTTTTTGTCCGCATGGCGCTATTTGTCCGCACAAAATTTGAAAAAGTGACGCTTTTTGTCCGCGCGGCGCTTTTTGTCCATATAAATTCAGAAAAAGTAACGCTTTTTGTTCGTGAGACGCTTGTAGCACTTGATAAAACTTCTTGTCAAAACTTGACCTGCCAATGTCCATAATGCATATTTCGAGCCTATCAGATAATGAGGCCCACCCAATAAAGCATTTGTGACCAGTACTAATAATAAGACATTAAAAAAATGGCCCTTGATTTAGTTCAAAATGCTATAGTTTTGCCTTGTTAAGACGACGGGGCCTTCATTTTTCATTCGATCTTTACCAGATTGTTAATTATAGTTATTTGTGATGACAACCCTTGATATAAGAGCCATTTAAGCAAGTAGAGCAACCACAGGCCCTCTTGGGGCTCTTGTTATAATATTTTATGTTAATAAATTTCCCGACTTCTCAGTCTTGTCACGCATTACACCTACTTTAATTCATGTTAATGTTAAAACTTTTACATGAGAGGTTAGTTGATTTGCCAAGGCGATGCAACACACAATGCATTGCACATTTAGTTGTTTACAATATAAATTTAAAAAAAAGGCATAAATGTGTCGCTTGAACCAACAAATAACTACACATTCCGGACACATGAATAACAACTTCCGACGTTTTAGTTAAATTTTATTATTTATTTTAATTTTAATAGTTGATGTCGGTCACTAGAAACATAAATTATTTAGAGCAAAGTAATCTCTTACTACAGGTATAGCCCCAATACGTGACAATGCATGGAAATAAGGTAATTTTGCAAAGGAACTGGTCATGTTTGACTTTGTAAATTTTGGGATAATATTATTTTATAATCTTTTCAAATTAGATTCATTTTCGATTTAAAATTACATGTTTCGATAACATTTGTCTTGTTAAGACAATAGGCCTTCGTTTTTCATTTAATCTTTACCAAACTTTACCAGAGTGTTAATATCAATGCAAGCTCGAACAAGTTCGAAAACCAGTATGATCGGACCAGTAACAGCAAGGGTATGGCCCTTGAATAAGTTAAACATGTTATAGTTTACCTTGTTTAAATATTAGGGCTTTCTTTTCTTTTTCATCTGATTTTTACCAAACTTGAAAAGATTGTTATTAGCAATAAATGCTCAGAGAAGCTAAAAAAGCAGTCAGATCGGAACAGTAACTGGTCATGGCCCTTGAATTAGTTAAAATGCTCTATGTTGCCTATTTTAGACAATTCATATTTTTTCATTACCAAAATGTTGAGATTTTACTTTATTTTCATTAGGTGATAACATTTGTATTACTCGGTTTTTATCCTTAAATTCTGTAGTAAAATAAAAATCATGGACCGAGTAAAAAATATAATAATTTTCAAGATTCCATTTTGAGTGGTAAATATATTGAATCAATTTACATAAACATGAAATATGCAGGGTTTTAAAATAGTCACACTGTAAATACCTTAATTTTAACTGTAAACTTGGTTGAACAGCAAGGATAAAGACCGAGTTTATCACCTACCAGAAGTTAGAACTCTCAGGTTTCCTGGTCACTGATTGGTCAGTTTATTTTGATGATGCATTATCAAAATTATTAATAGGGCCTTTATGTTTCATCCGATCTTTACCAAACTCTACCAGATTGTTCATGTCAATAAAAGCTTGAACAGCTTCGAAACCAGCGAGTTCGGACTAGTACTAGGGGAGTTATGACCCTTTATTTCGTTAAAAATACTACATTTTGCCTCGTTAAAACGGTAGGGACTTATTTTTTTATATGATCTTTACCAATCTTTTTCACATTGCTAAAGATTAATAAATGCTTGGACATGTTTTAAAAAACAGCCAGATAGTAATAGAACAATAACAGCAGAGTCATGCCCTTGATTTAGATAAAAAAAACTATTTTTCAACGAAACTTTACAGGGTTGATCATCATATCATCGTCGTGTTCCAGTTTACAGATTTTTGATGAGTATGGGCTCTTTAGAGACCGCTTGTCAGGGATGATCAGTACCAAACCTAGTTGCGTATAGCATCACCATGCTTCAGTTGAATGATATTTGAAAGAGTTATGGCCCCTTATACATAAACTTTATCTTTAGCCAGTAGAGCGTCCACAGACCTTATTGGGCCTATTATCTTAAATGCGAGCAATATACAGTATTCATATAAGTTTTTAGCTTTACTCAGGCTGGCCAAACGGCAGCAGAGCTTGTTGTCCGTCGTCCGCCTGTCTGTCTGTCCGTTAACTTTTGCCATATGAACACTCTAGGGGCTTCATTATTAATCGGATCTAACAAAACTTTGCCAGAGTCTTTATATTAATGAAATCTCCGACAAGTTCGAAATCCAGTCTGATCGGAATAATTTCACCGGAGTTATGGCCCTTGTTTTGTTGAAAAATGCCATATTAAGCCTTGTGAACACTCTAGCACCTTCATTTATTATTTGATCTTTACCAAACTTGTATTGATTATTAATATTAATGAAAGCTAGGACAAGTTTGAAAACCGGAGTTATGGCCCTTGTTTTTCTGAAAAATGCTATTTTCTGCCTTGTGAACACTCTAGGGTTCAATATTAAACGGATCTTAACGAAACTTTGCCAGTGTTTTTATATCATTGAAAGCTTGCACAAGTTTGAAAACCAGCGAGAACGGAATAATTTCACCGGAGTTATGGCCCTTGTTTTTCTGAAAAATGCCATATTTAGCCTTGTGAACACTCTAGCACCTTTATTTATTATTTGATCTTTACTAAACATGCACAGATTGTTCATTTTAATAAAAGCTCGGACAAGTTCTAAAACCAGTAATACCGGAGTTTTGGCCTTTGTTTTTCTGAAAAAAGCAGTTTTCCACCTTGTGAACACTCTAGGGCCTTTAACATTAAACGGATCTAAACGAAACTCTCCCAGTGTCTATATGAAAGCTGGGACGAGTTCGATAACCAGCGAGATCGGAATAATTTAACCTGATTTATGGCCGCTGAAACATATTAAGCATTGTGAACACTCTAGTTATGAAACCTCATTCATAGAAGAACTAAATTAACTAAACCAAATTAAAAAATACCCATTCGTAAAAATCGATAAGTAGAAACATCGTAGGACCCCATCCACTTTCGCGTGACGTGAAACGCTGACGTGAAACGTGACGCGAAAATCGATCGGGTTCCGATTGTCACGCTCATGCCTCAGTTCACGCTCAGCTATGTAGAAAAACGCGTCCTTACGTCACATCATATAGGTTGCGTACAGCTAAATATAGCCTGGCTGAAGCCCCGCCTTTTGTTGTGTACGATTCAGTACAGAAGTGAAAGTTCACAGAGTTCACAGAGGTCAGCAGATATAACTTTGAAATATTCAATATGCATTTTCAGGAAGGATAAACTATAGGTAAAATAATCCCCACCAGCTAGGATCATTAAATAAAATAAAAAAATATTTTTTAATGTTTTTGAAAATTTAACATCCATTGAAATTGCATGTCAATTTTCAGTGCGGATTCAATAGTGTTTGTACATGTGCAGAGAGTTTGAGCAGAAAAAATTGTCTTTTTCACACTTTCAAAGGCTTTGTGATGGAAATATCTATGAAATAAGGTAATTTAAAGAAAATCTGGTGTATAATTCTTGAGATATTAGCTGACAGGTGCAACAGGAGGTCTATGGGAAAGTATTTAGTTTTCTGCAACCTATAGGCTAGATTCTGCATATGGTAAAAGTGAAAGTAGACATACTTTTTTTCTAACACAATGATTTGAAAGTATGAGAAATGTTAAATTATGGTGTATTTTGACTTATCTTATAACTCTTTTCATGTTTTTTAAATATTTCCAAGTTTTATGATGCAAAATAGTTATTTTAAATTATTTTATTAAAGGTTGTGGACACAAAATTAGCCATACCTGACACCTGGTATACAAAATTGGCCTGTAATGCACATGTTTGACACAGTTAAAGATATATCTAGTAAGTTGTATTCATTTCTGAGGGCTTTGCATACGTTGTTTGGCAAAAATGTCAGTAAGCGACAATCTACATCTTTCCGAAAAGATGTCGAAAAGCCGCTTATGTCTGTTTTGAAAAAGATTTTGAGGTAAACGCTGACTTTGAGTTCATCGCTTCTATACGGTTAGTGTCGTTATGCAAATATTTTATGCGGTTTAATACATTTTACAAATTAAATTATTTAGTTAGCCAAAAATATGACCTTTTCTATGCTTTTTAAAAGTTTTTATTTACCCCACCCCCCTTCATTTTAATGAATTTTCATGGATCTGTACTTTAAACAGTGCTTATTGGTTGCATGGTTGCATGAAAATGACCTGTAAATATGCTACAAACAATATCTAATAAAACAAATACAATAAATAGTACAGTAACAGTCAATCTTGTGTAATGAGCATATTGTAAAACATGGCATGGCCCTAAAAATGGAGTTGGGGAGGATAGTCTCAGAATTATTTGTTGTCATTTTTAAACTGAAAAGTTGCATTTTCTTGATGGTTTCACATATAGAAACTGCTGAATAATGTTAATTAATTCATTTGAAGGCAGATTTTGAATATATACAAAAACTGTGGCATTTTTATGGTAAAATCTGCTATTTTGACCCCTGAAAATCACAAATATCATTTTTGAGTAGATATTATTTTCAAGATAGATTCAACTGGTTAAACATCACATGTTGTTGATGAAATCAATTTTAAATCACTTTATTTGAAGCAAAAGATTGGAACGGTTGTCGATACATGGCATTTTGAAGATTCTAGAATTACGCGTAAAAACTGAAGGAATTTTGCCTTAGCCGAAGCTATTTTAAGCCCTCATATTTTGTCGAAAAGGATTTTTTTCTAAAAAAGAATGGTTTAATTGTTCTCAGATTAAATGTATCAAAACATTTAGCCAGAAAAAATACCTTCTGTCAGGTCTGAATGTCTCTCTATAGGTTGCGTACAGCTAAATATAGCCTGGCTGAAGCCCCGCCTTTTGTTGTGTACGATTCAGTACAGAAGTGAAAGTTCACAGAGTTCACAGAGGTCAGCAGATATAACTTTGAAATATTCAATATGCATTTTCAGGAAGGATAAACTATAGGTAAAATAATCCCCACCAGCTAGGATCATTAAATTAAATAAAAAAATATTTTTTAATGTTTTTGAAAATTTAACATCCATTGAAATTGCATGTCAATTTTCAGTGCGGATTCAATAGTGTTTGTAAACACAGACATGTGCAGAGAGTTTGAGCAGAAAAATTTGTCTTTTTCACACTTTCAAAGGCTTTGTGATGGAAATATCTATGAAATAAGGTAATTTAAAGAAAATCTGGTGTATAATTCTTGAGATATTAGCTGACAGGTGCAACAGGAGGTCTATGGGAAAGTATTTAGTTTTCTGCAACCTATAGAGCAGCGTTGACTAAGAGAATGCTACCTCGCGTCAGCACATTCACGCCCAACGCTCAATTTTAACGTCACGCAGCATACACACGCGTCAATCGCGCCAAGTGGATGGTATACTGTAGTACGTTGTGGCACGAACTACTTCCACAGTTTTAAAGGGATTCCAATGAAATTTTCATTCGCCATGGTCTAGGCCTTTCAGTTATGGACCCTTGAACATGGATATTTCCATTTACTGTCATATAGGGGTACATAGAGCCTTCTGGTACAAACTACATCCGCAGTTTTGGAGGGATTGCAAAATACAAAATTTTTGTTTGCCTTAGTTTTGGAGGGATTGCAAAATACATAATTTTTGTTTGCCTTAGTTCAGGCCTTACGCAGTTACGGGCCCTTGAACTTAGATATTTTGATTTACTGTTATTTAGGGGTGTTAACAACCTTGTGGCGCGAAGTACTAAACCTCCACAGTTTTAGAGGGATTCGAATGAAAGTTAGCAACCATGATCATCATGAAGTGTTCTTGTGCGTTATACAAGTTTCCTTCACCTCGGTCCAGGTCTTGCAGATTTATGGGCCTTTTAACTTAGATCTCAAATAGTGATATATACAAATTTATGGCGCGAACTCTTTCTTCGGTTTTCGAGGGATTGCAATGAAACTTGGCAGTCATGATTACCTCGAAGTGTAGATGTGCGTAACACAATTTTCGTTCGCCTCGGTCCACGTCTTGCAGTATTATGGACCCTTGAGTATAGACATTTTGATTTACTGTCATATATAGGTACATGCAACCATTGTGTCGCAAACTACTCCCACAGTGTTCCAGGGATTACAATGTTACTAGGCAAACATGATCACCATGAAGTGTACATGTGCCTGACACAATTTTCATTCACCTCGGTCCACCCGTTTCAGAGTTATGGCCCTTTAACTTAAACACCTTGTATTGGTATATTTGGGTTACTGTCAAAGCGGTGTTTTGGGGGTATTGATCAGGTTTCGTGATAGCTCCAGATTTAAAATCCCCATAGTTGTCAAATTTATGGACCGGACACGAAATTCTGATGAACGAGGGACAGACGGACAAAGGACCGGACGGACAGACCAACGCACAAATATACATGTACACGAGACCGCCATTTCGACAACTTAGTGGAGTTATCCGCAAGCGGGATCGAGCCATAACCCCACTAATATTGGCTCATCAATATGTTGCAATTCACTTCTTTCGAAGTCTGAGCAGTACTTCCTTGATTTGTGATAATACAGACGGGCATGGCACAGAACTACAAATTGTATATTTTCACCTACTTTATGTAGAACAGACACGGGTTGAAAACTTTAAATGCTTTCATTAACGATTTGTCGAAACTTACCAAATGCAAGTACTTTGACATCAGATGTTGGCGTATAATATTTTGATGTTTTAGAATTCAACTTACTACATATTTTACCATTTTCTACTCATTGTTGTTGACTAACAAGTAATCCATATATTTGGTTAAAAAATATTTCATTCGATGTTAAACATAGCAAGGTATTCAGAATTATTACGCCGCAATGTGACATTTTGAGCTTAACACAGTAATTTGAGCATGTATCGAATGAAGCTTGATAAGTTTACATTTTATTTAATATATAAGCTTCTTTATCTATTAAATAAAATGTCTCAAAATAAAATTATAAACATATACATATTGAAATTTATATATTTTATAAATGGAATACGTGTTTCAGATTCATGAATGACGAATGAACTTAAAAGAAACATACGTTACTATTTGGTATTACATTTTATATGGGGTAGCATGGGTCACTTTTGTTATTTTAATATGCATATTACAAATATTAACCATGCCTTGTATATCATATTTGCACTCAAAGCTTGGTAACGTATGTTTCGTATTAAAAAGTGACCCCCCATTTTTTTCATCTAGATCCATGGAAATTGCAAAAACGGGATACGTATAAATGTTTCAACCATGTTCATTTTATAAAAAAGCATAGTTTTTTGTTGTTCGAATTGTTGTTGATTAAGACGACTAGTATGTTCAGTATCCACCGAAGTAGCGTAACGTATGTTTCACAGACATTTGGCGTCACTTTTCATATCAAGTATCTGACAACTTAGACCAGCAGGATATAAACACTAAAGTATTTATTTAACACTTTCTATAGCGAGCATACCAACATAGCAAACATTTGCGTCCATATTGAACATGAAATACGACTAATACACGATGAAAACAGAAAAACTCGACTGGGGTCAGTAACGTATGTTTCATTTTTGATTGTTTGAAGGCATGGACTGACGATATTTACATCGTTTTTTTCAATCAATCAATCAATCAATCAATCAATCAATCAATCAATCAATCAATCAATCAATCAATCAATCAATCAATCAATCAATATCAATCAATCGATATTTATTTTATTATACCGACCACATGGAGGGTGCCATTTCAAAATGTCATTCTCTGACGTCAAAACAAGGAGCCATCTGGTATAGCTTCACTTTGGGGTATTGGGAATTTAATATAATGGAGTGTTAACAGTGAGATATAATAATATTTACTTGGCCTGTAAACGTCTTTGTCTCTACAAAATCGCCAAACAGAACAGATATTACGTTCAATCAATCTTGGTTCTATGTTTTCTTGGTAAGGAACCTTTCAGACTACGCAAAATCAATCAAAGCACTGAAAGCACAGAAAGGCTGTGCAGCCTTTCAGAAGGACAATGGTTCACTCAATGACAAGATTTATTTTATAAAAAAGTTTGTTTTTATTGTGTATTCCCGAAACTTTGATGGTTATGTTAAAAATGATTCGAGTTTTCTTAAACGACATACAAAGAAGAACATACCAGGTGATATTTAATTAGTTAACATTTAGCGAAAGTGGTTGTAACTTTTAGCGGAACCTAAACTTGTGTTACATATGGCACATATTTGTTACTTTTAGCGAAAACTGATTTTATAACATTTAGCGGAAAATTGTTACATTTGCCGACATTTTGTTAAAAATGGCGTTCGTAATTTCGTTGTTGTTACATTTGGCGCTTTGTTACATTTAGGGTTGCTTCAGTCACCATCGAATGTAAGTTAGTCTTGCCTTAATATATACTAGTATTTAAACACTTTACTAATAATACTCAGTTTTATCAAAAACAGACACAAAGGAGAATGAACTTGACATGTATATACATATTCAACTTAATGTCCAATGTTCTTGGAGAAGCTTTACAACTACACCAGACACTTTCCAGTATATTTAATGACAACCCGTGTCTCGACACAACCTGTCACCTTCGAGGTCCTGAAAGTATCACATGTATGACCTTGTCAAATAAATAAATTTCTCCAGAACAAGATTTAGTGTCGCTCTTCCACAAGTCCCATAACTATTCATCAACTATAAATCACAGTGGAAAGTATGCAACATACCAGTAATACCACTGGTGCATTACACTCAATTTAAAGCAAAAGGCCAATCTCCAGATAAATATGGCATCTGAACTAATTTCTTCGTGCACAAAACTGCATCAATCCTGAACAAAAAACATTTCAAATGACTTAAGAAGAACCACGTTATCTATCATTGGATTCACAAACCCCATTCCGATTTGATGTCAATTATAATGATCTATACCTACGATCGTCTCGTATTCCAGCATAGAGATGTATTGCTTATGATTTATTTCAGTATCATGCTGATAACACCATGACATAATTCTCAATGTTAATTAACACAACACGCTGACCAGATCTGTAACACACTATATTTGGTTTGGTTCCCTTATTCGTCAGGTATAAGACATTTCTTAAGTTGAAATTACCATATCCTCTAGGCTCGATATCTTGCAACAACTGATGGCAATTCAGATAGAATTGACAAAAGCAAAATGCTCTACTGGACACCAGACAGACATGCACGAAACATCCAACCTCTACTTTATCTGTGGGAAAACACCAGCTTACCATTCTAGATGAAATATTTGTCATTGCTGATGATCACGAAGTTCTGTTTTCATCATAGGAATAAGTATACATCAGATTGAACATGATAAGAATCGTTCATGGGTATCCGGTGAAGACAGGGAAATCCAACCCGAGGTATAAGTGTTTATCGGAACGGAGGCTCGGCCGAGGTTCCGATTAAAACAATCATACCGAAAGTTGGAATTCCCTATCTGAACCGAATACCCATGATATATTCTTTATCTTGCAAATTAGAGACATGCTGTGCAGAGCCTCGGTTCCGATAAAAACAGGTATACCTCGGGTTGGAATTCCCTATCTTCACCGGACACCCATGAAAGATTCTTATATTCTTGCATACCGGACAAGGATATCTGTCATTTTACCGGGGCTAGATATTTCCATCTCACCCTAGGGTCGAGATAACATTCACGCGCGCCAACATCCGGTATGCAGGAACACGTAGAACGTTAGTAGCTGGCGGCGTCAATGCACAACATGTTTCTAATTTGCAAGATAAAGATTCTATCATGGGTATTTGGTTCAGATAGGGAATTCCAACCTTCGGTATAAGTGTTTTAAGCGGAAACTCGGCTACCGGATACCCATGAAAGATTCTTATAATCTTTTTCCAAGGGCCAAAATATAGAAAACTCTGGTACGTCCAAAATGACGGATATTCATATTTGATGGGTACAAAATATTGATCCGGCTTTCAGTAATGCAGTCGTATTTCATGTTAATTAAAAAAGGGGATGCCAAGGTAATAATTGGATGTGTACTACTTTCTTTTAACATTCGGAAAATAGAAAATAATTTAAAAAACACGCTATGTTACGGACATTACAAGAACAAAACATTATTAACATCATGAGGACATATGTGATTGTCTGTGATACATGTACGGTTTGGAATAATTTTCGTATGTAACATCATCATTTGTTCTTAATAAAACAATGTAACGAAAATTAAGGTAACGTAGGCATAGAAACGCAGATATCCAAGGTATAAAAAGTAAGTGAATCGAAAGTTTGTATTATAATAGGCATGACTAATGAAGAAAAATTAAAATACAAACATTTACTTCCATATATTTTAGTCTTCAGTAAATATAATTATTATTTTGTAGGTAACTTATTCTACACCATGTACACGATACAATGGCAGACAAGTTGAACAATACTACATACGTAATGGACTTCCAGAAAAGTAGGGCCTACACAATTTCCCCGGGGGAGGGAGGGTCTACCAAGTATAAGCTCTCAGCGTATAAGAGTTGGTAAAATATTTGTTTAGCTCAACTACATCAATTTGGACATATTCTTACCGCATAACTGGAAATCCTCCGCCTTAACTCTTATTACTGCCGATTCAGTACAGAAGGTGAGATTCTCGGACGTGTCAAAGAAGCGATTTCATATTATGATTAACAATATTTTATCTCTGCCATATAATAATATAGAACATTACTGAAAAAGTTAAAAGAACGTACACAATTTTACCTCATCTTAAGATTTTCGGCGAACAAAAAGCGTAGTTTTAAGAGAGGCATATAGTAGTCACACCGTCCGTATGTCAGTCCGTACGTCCGCACAATCGTGTCCTGTGAATAACTCTGAAATAACGTGACAAAATCCAGGTCCGTGGCTCTAAGGTCAAGCTCACATTTAAAAGTAAAAGGTCAAATTCACATTGGGGGCATCAATTTTTCTGAATTTATGTAAACAAAAAGCGCCGCGCGGACACAATGCGTCACTTTTTTCAGATTTTAGCGGACAAAAAGCGCCGTGCGGACAAAAGGCTTTTTTTTTTTTCATTTTTTCTGCGGACAAAAAGCGCCGTGCGGACAAAAGGCGTCACTTTTTCAGATTTTGTGCGGACAAAAAGCGCCATGCGGACAAAAGGCATCATGTTTTCATTTTTTCTGCGGACAAAAAGCGACGCGCGGACAAAAAGCGTCACTTTTTCAAATTTTGTGCGGACAAAAAGCTCCATGCGGACAAAAGGCATCATTTTTTCATTTTTTCTGCGGACAAAAAGCGCCGCGCGGACAAAAAGCGTCACTTTTTCAAATTTTGTGCGGACAAAAAGCGCCATGCGGACAAAAGGCATCATTTTTTCATTTTTTTCTGCGGACAAAAAGCGCCGCGCGGACAAAAAGCGTCACTTTTTCAAATTTTGTGCGGACAAAAAGCGCCGCGCGGACAAAAAGCGTCACTTTTTCAAATTTTGTGCGGACAAAAAGCTCCATGCGGACAAAAGGCATCATTTTTTCATTTTTTTCTGCGGACGAAAAGCGCCGCGCGGACAAAAAGCGTCACTTTTTCAAATTTTGTGCGGACAAAAAGCGCCGCGGACAAAAAGCGCCGTGCGGACAAAAAGCACGTGCACACACGGTCATTGTCTTTTACGTCACCGATCATTGTGACGTCATGACGTCATCCAGTATGATTTTACGTTTTTTCCTATATAACTGTTTAAAAATGGAAATTCTTGTTACAAGTGTTTCTCGTTATCACTTGTTGCGTAAGATCATACTGCGGATGGTTTACTTTTTCGTCTTTATCGCTTGTTGTGCAACATCATACTGCGGATGGTAAGAATGTTTAGGTTGATCACGTGCTGTGTTATGTGACACACTTGTTTACCTGACGTCACCAGCAAACACAGTGTCCAAGGATTATTTTTTTTTTTTTTTTTAACTCCGTGCGCAGCTTTTTCCACTGAAATGACAAAAGCTGCGCAGTAAATTTTTTATGTTTTTCAGCGTTTTTGAACGATTTCTCGTAAATTTATTCTTTTTTTTTTTTCTTTTTTTTTTCTTATAGGTCAGTGCTGCGGATGGAGGAGTGTGGGGGGGAGGGGGTGGGGTGGGGATGGATTTCGGGTTACTTTGTCGGGGTGAGCTGGTGTTGCTGAGAGAGGGCGTTCCCTTCTAACTTTTCTCCGTCAGTTTTATAGTAAATCAATCAAGATCAATGTCTTTATCATCATTAACCATTGTGACGTCATGACGTCATTGAGTATTATTTTTGGAAAGCCCATGTTTGATCAGGTTCTGATCAAAATCTAGTATGGACTTGCCACATTGCTGTAGAAACCATTATTCCTTTTTTCTGCTTATTAGGGCTTTCCACCTTTCAGTGGAAAGACCTTTTGTTTTCGTTCTGTTTATTCTTATTAGGGCTTTCCACTTTTCAGTGGAAAGACCTATTGTTTTCGTTCTGTTTATTAGGGCTTTCCACTTTTCAGTGGAAAGACCTTTTGTTTTCGTTCTGTTTATTAGGGCTTTCCACCTTTCAGTGGAAAGACCTTTTGTGTTCGTTCTGTTTATTAGGGCTTTCCACCTTTCAGTGGAAAGACCTCTTGTTTTCGTTCTGTTTATTAGGGCTTTCCACCTTTCAGTGGAAAGACCTCTTGTTTTCGTTCTGTTTATTCTTATTATTCTTTTTCCTCTTATTCTTCTTCTCCCCAGCACTTTTCATAGTTCGACTGGTCGCACGGTCTCTAAATTATACACAGTGATAGAGCTCAGTCTGGAATAGTGTCCCGAAGCTTTTGGGGTCATGACGTCATCCAAGATGGCCGCCAGTGACGTCATCAGACAAATCTTGTTATCGCTAGATTTCAAACATTTATAGTCGGATTTGAATGAAACTTTCACAGATTGTAGTGTTCAGGGTCTAGTTGTGCTTGAATGTAAAAACGTGTCTCTATGTAATAACGTCTTGACGTCAGTGACGTCACAATGTTACGAAAAATCCTTTTTTCCAATGATTGCATTTTTCATGTTTTTTTACTGTAACATCTATCAGTGTCATTGTTTCAATCGACTTTGACAGTTTTAACGTCATGACGTCATTCAAAATGGCCGCCAATGACGTCATTTAAGAAATCTTGTAATCGCTATATCTCCTTCATTTATGATCGGATTTTGATGCACCTTTCACAGCCTGTAGGGAAATAGGATGTGTTGTGTCAGAATGTCAAATTTATCATGACGTCATCGAAGATGGCCGCCAGTGACGTCATGATACAAATCTTGTAAGCGCAAGATCTTTAACATTTATTGTCGGATTTGAATGAAACTTTCACAGATTGTAGAGTTTAGGGTCTAGTTGTGCATGAATGTAAAAACGTGTCTCTATATAATAACATCCTGACGTCAGTGACGTCATAATATTATGAAAAATCCGTTTTTTTAATGATTGCATATATTGAGGTATTTTAATGCAAAATGTATCAATGTCATTGTTTGAATAGACGCTGACAGTTTTAACGTCATGACGTTATCCAAAATGGCCGCCAATGACGTCATTTAAGAAATCTTGTAATCGCTATATCTCCTGCATTTATTATCGGATTTTGAGGCAACTTTCACAGCCTGCAGGGAATTAGGTTGAGTTGTGGATGAATGTCAAAAATAGTCATGACGTCATCAAAGATGGCCGCCAGTGACGTCAAGATAAAAATCTTGTAAGTGCTAGATCTCCACCATTTATAGTTGGATTTGAATTAAACTTTCACAGCTTGTAGAGTTCAGGGTCTAGTTATGCAAGAAGATCAAAACGTGTCTCTATGTTATAACGTCTTGACGTCAGTGACTTTACAATGTTATTAAAAATCCGTTTTCTTTACTGTTTGCATTTTTTAAGTTGTTTTACTGCAAAATCAGCATAACGTTAGTAGTTTTAATGTTATGACGTCATCCACAATGGCCGCCAATGACGTCATTATAGAAATATTATAATCGCTATATCTCCTTCATTTATGATTGGATCTTGATAAAACTTTCACAGAAACTCTACATTCAACGTCTGGTTGTGCAATAATGTCGAAGTTTGTTATGTCGTCATCAAAGATGGCCACCAGTGACTTCATGAAGGAAATCTTATTAAGACTATATCTTCTCTATTTATGATCTGATTTGAACAAAACTTTCACGGAGTGTAGAGTACGGGATCTGGTTGTGCACAGATGTCATACGGTATCCCAACGTCATGACATACTGGTCGCATTTTCGTTATTTATTGATATATCAATCAGTTTCATCAACTTAGACAACTCTGACAGTTGTGACGTCATGACGCCATTAAAATCATGAAAGCCCGTTTGATCAGGTTTCTGATCAAAATCTAGTTCTTATTATTATTATTCTTTTTCTTCTTCTCCCCAGCACTTTTCATAGTACGACTGGTCGCACGGCCTCTACATTTTACACAATGATAGAACTCAGACTGGAATAGTGTCCCGAAGCTTTTGGGATCATGACGTCATACAAGATGGCCGCCAGTGACGTCATGATACAAATCTTGTTAGCGCTAGATCTCAAACATTTATGACCGGATTCGAATGAAACTTTCGCATCTGGTACAGTTTAGGGTCTAGTTGTGCAAGAACATAAAATGACGTCAAGACATCATTAAATGTGACGTCAGCCTTTGACGTCTTAAGTCATAAAAGGTCATTTTGGTGCAAATTGTATTTTTCGTCCAGTTTTGCCTGTTAATCAATCACGGTCATTGTCTTTAACGTCACCGATCATTGTGACGTCATGACGTCATCCAGTATGATTTTACGTTTTTTCCTATATAACTGTTTAAAAATGGAAATTCTTGTTATAAGTGTTTCTCGTTATCACTTGTTGCGTAAGATCATACTGCGGATGGTTTACTTTTTCGGCTTTATCGCTTGTTGTGCAACATCATACTGCAGATGGTAAGAATGTTTAGGTTGATCACGTGTTTATTATTATTATTATTAGGGCTTTCCACTTTTAAGTGGAAAACCTCTTGTTTTCGTTCTGTTTATTCTGTTTATTCTTATTCTTCTTCTCCCCAGCACTTTTCATAGTACGACTGGTCGCACGGCCTCTAAATTTTACACAATGATAGAACTCAGGCTGGAATAGTGTCCCGAAGCTTTTGGGGTCATGACGTCATCCAAGATGGCCGACAGTGACGTCATCAGACAAATCTTGTTAGCGCTAGATCTCAAACATTTATAGTCGGATTTGAATGAAACTTTCACAGATTGTATGGTTCAGGGTCTAGTTGTGCAAGAATGTAAAAACGTGTCCCTATATAATAACGTCTTGACGTCAGTGACGTCACAATGTTGAGAAAATTCATTTTTTTCAGTGATTGCGTTTTTCATGTTTTTTTACTGTAAAATCCATCAGTGTCATTCTTTCAGTCGACGCTGACAGTTTTAACGTCATGACGTCATTCAAAATGGCCGTCAATGACGTCATTTTAGAAATATTGTAATCGCTATATCTCCTTCAATTATGATCGGATTTTGGTGCAACTTTCAAAGCCTGTCGGGAATTAGAATGAGTTGTGCATGAATGTCAAAAATTGTCATGACGTCATCCAAGATGGCCGCCAGTGACATCATGATACTAATTTTGTTAGCGCTAGATCTCAAACATTTATAGTCGGATTTGAATGAAACTTTCACAGATTGTAGGGTTTAGGGTCTAGTTGTGCAAGAACGTAAAAACGTGTCTCTATCTTATAACGTCTTGACGTCAGTGACGTCACAATGTTATGAAAAGTCCTTTTTTCACTGATTGCTTTTTTCATGTTTTTTTTACAGCAAAATCCACCAGTGTCATTGTTTCAGTCGACGCTGACAGTTTTAACGTCATGACGTCATTCGAAATGGCCGTCAATGACGTCTTTTAAGAAATCGTGTAATCGCTATATCCTCCTTCATTTATGATCGGATTTTGAAGCAACTTTAACAGCCTGTAGGGATTGAGGTTGAGTTGTGGAAGAATGTCAACAATTGTCATGACGTCATCCAAGATGGCCGCAAGTGACGTCATGATACAAATATTGTTAGCGATAGATCTCAAATACTGATAGTCGGATTTGAATGAAACTTTCACAGATTGTAGAGTTTAGAGTTAAGTTGTGCATAAATGTAAAAACGTGTCTCTAGGTAACAACGTCATGACGTCAGTGACGTCATAATGTTATGAAATCCGTTTTTTTCACCGATTACAGTTTTGAAGTTGTTTTACTGTACAATCCATCAATGTCATTGTCTCAGTCGACGCTGACAGTTTTAACGTCATGAAGTCATTCAAAATGGCCGTCAATGACGTCATTTAAGAAATCTTGTAATCGCTATATCTCCTTCATTTATGATCGGATATTGATGCAACTTTCACAGCCTGTAGGGAACTAGGTTGGGTTGTGCAAGAATGTCGAACATTGCCATGACGTCATCCAAGATGGCCGCCAATGACGTCATGATACAAATTTTGTTAGCGCTAGATCTCAAATATTTATAGTCGGATTTGAATGAAACTGTCACAGATTGTAGAGTTCAGGGTCTAGTTGTGCATAAATGTCAAAACGTGTCTCTATTTAACAACGTCTTGACGTCAGTGACGTCATAATGTTATGAAATCCGTTTTTTTCACCGATTACATTTTTGAAGTTGTTTTACTATGATATCATTAGGTGTCATTGTCTCAGTCATGGCTGACAGTTTTAACAACATGACGTCACCCAAAATAGCCACATCACCGATCGTAGTGACGTCATGACGTCATCCAATTTGTAAAGCCCGTTTGATCAGGTTCTGATCAAAATCGTAAGATCGTAACTTTGGCTAAATACATTATGTTTATAAAATTGATACAGAAAATATATTGCACAGTTGATGTGTGTATTAAATCGTGAATAAACTAACATAAGGTTTCGATCTAGATTCAACAATAATAATGTTGTAAAAGTTGTTCTGTTTTCTTTTTTTCTTCTTCTTTTACCTTTAAAGACCTTTAAAGGGACAATGTCCGTAACTTTTAGTTAATAAAACACGAAATAAGTACGTTGACAAACATTAAACACGTACCATTATTGAATATTTACCAAATAAAAACAAGATTGTTTGACAGAATTTAAAAAAAGTACAAAAAAATAAGTACCTTTTTCCAGGTTTGAACTCGCAGCCCAAACTAACAATTACACTTGCCGGTACTAGGCTTGTTAGGGCCAACTGCTTAACCAACTGAGCTAAGCTGACAGATGATATTGTGCAATACATACTATGTACAAAAGCGAATGCGCTAAATACTGTCACGTGATCAGTAGAAAAGGTAAATACGGTGGGACCGCTTTAATGACATCCGATCAATAAAACTGTATTTTTTCAAAATCATGACTATATTACTAAAATCGGCCTACTTATTTATAATACGGGCAGTGTCCCTTTAATAACGTATGCTGTGTTGTTGAGCCGTAAAACAACATTCAATTCAATTTAATTCTTATTCAATTCAATTCAATTCAATTTAATTCACGCACGCACGCACGCACGCACGCACGCACGCACGCACGCACGCACGCACGGACGCATTGGAGCAAATTATGGTGAGGAAAATTCATCCTTTATCATCTGTGTTTGATTGCTGCCCAGACATTCACTCACTGACAGATCACAGAGGCTTCGGTTGGTTGACTGATCGATGGATAAAGCATTGCGATCTTGCGGGTTAGAGCTGCAGAACATTGCCCTGCGGTGGCATTTCTAAAAGCAAACGTCATGTCATCCTCTCATGAATAACTAAATAACATTGAAAAGAATATATGTTTATTTGTCAACATTACAAACTTCGTGTCAAGCATCATCACAACAGCCTGTAAAGTTCAGTGGCTAAGTCACTGCGCTTTTTTTTTCAACATTAAAGGAGCTGATACAGACTTTGTGCACTTGATAAGTGTATGAAGGAGAGAATAGTTGGCATGTATATACCACAATCCCTGTTCGATCCCTGGCGGAGGTGTTTCTGATAGGAAACATTACCCGTCGCCTCATTTTCTCTCTGAGGTTGCTGGTATGTGCCTCGGTATAAGATTGATACCCGTATATGGGTGTAACAATTCTCAACATTAAAGGAGCTGATGCAAACTTCGTGTAGTGGATTAGTGTATAACTATGAAGAAGGGAATAGTTGGCATGTATACACCACAAGGCCATAGCCAGACCTTCAATGTTCAATGTAACAGGAGATTGCAGTGTGGTAAGTCACTGCGCTTTAAGGCTGCAGACCTTTACCCCGAGTGTTCCCTCTAGGGTTTCTGGTGCAATATATTACTCGATGTAAGATATGAGTTTAAAAGCTAACATTTTTATTTTTCAACATTAAAGGAGCTGATACAAACTTCGTGTACTGGATCTTCGTGTACTGGATTAGTGTATAACTTTGAGGGAATGAAGCGTCGCATCTATACGCCGCGCAAATAATAGCTAGACATTTCACGTTCAATGAAACAGGAGAGTTCATATGGGTAAGTCATAGCGCTTTAAAGCTGCAAACCTCTACCCCGAGTGGTTCGTTCCCTGGCGTAGACGTGTCTGATAGGTAACAGCATCGCTCGTCTCATCTTCCCTCTGAGGTTGCTGGGTCAGTATATGCCCCGATATAAGATTGATACCCGCAATTGAGAGTAAAAGCAAACAATTTTACTTTTCAACATATAAGAAGCTGATCAAAACTTCGTGTACCGGATTCGTGAATAACTATGAAGAAAAAAAGAGTTGTATCTGTTCGTCGCAAGAAATAATCAGAGCTTCCATGTTCAATGAAACAGCTAGAGAGATCAGTGGGGAGGGTAAATCACTGCGCTTAAAGCTGCAGACCTCTATCCCGAGTGGGTTCGTTCCCTGGCGTAGTCGTGTCTGATGGGAATCAACATCTCTTGTCTCATCTTCCCTCTGAGGTTGCTGTCGCAGTAAATGCCCCGATATAAGAGTGATACCCGCAAGTACGAGTAAAAGCACACATTTTTGCTTTTCAGCATTAAAGGAGCTGATAGCAACTTCGTGTCCTGCATTAGTGTATAAATTAAAGGAGCTGATAGCAACTTCGTGTCCTGCATTAGTGTATAACTATGAAGGGAAGAAGAGTTGGCATGTACACGCCGCAATATATAGCCAGACCTTCAATGTTCAGTGAAACAGGAAAGTTCAGTGGGGTAAGTCACTGCGCTTAAAGCTGCAGACCTCTACTCCCCGAGGGATTCGCTTCATGGCGGAGGCGTGTCTGATAGATAGAAACATTATCCCTCCTCATCTTATCTTTCCTCGGAAATTGCTGGCGCCGTATATGCCCCGATGTAATATTGATACCCGCACGTGAAAGTAAAAGCCAACGTTTGTATTTTTCAACATTAAAGGAGCTGAAACAGACTTCGTGTCCTGAATTAGTGTATAACTGAGTTGCATGTATACGCCGCAAGACACAGCCAGACCGTCAATGTCCAGTGAAACATCACGACGGCCCGGAAAATTCAGTGGATGGATAAGACCTTGCGCATTAGAGCTGCATACCTTTGTTCCGTGTGGACAGTTAAAGGACAATTCATCCCCCTGTCTCATCTTTCTTTGAAGTTGTTTGTGTTCAATCTTAAAGGGGCACACGGCAATCTTGAATTTTGTAATTAATACTATTACTTATTGGTTCAAAGTGTTCAAATTGTTATAGCAAATTAATTGAAAACTCACACTTGTATTTGAATATACAAGACGTATTTAACAAAATTAATCGAGGTGCTATGTTTTAGGCTTGATACAAACCCCATGATTGCCGTATGTATCCCTGTAATGATCGTCGGTGATAGATCCGCATATGATGTGTTAAAGGGATGTACTGCAATCTTGATATTTTAACGGCGGCCCGTTAGTTTTTTTACATATCATAACCTGCATTTGTTCAATCATTAATAATAAGTATACTGATAGTATCAACCAAACTGGTTTCGCATTTTACTAACGTTTGATTTATAGTGCACCAATAATATATTCAATGCAGGAAGTTTTAAAGTCAAAATTATTATTGATTATATTGCTTATTTTAATGATGGACATACTTGCCATGTGTTCCTTAAACGAAAGCATCAGTTGAATGATTCAAAGTCACAATAACAGTTGCTTTATAAATACAGGTGCTAGTTTTGATGATTGATGCATAATTCGAGATTGCCGCGTGTCCCTTTAAAAGCGGAGGGCACTCCCAACCAGTATGTCACATACGTGCAAAGCCAGACATATACATCGATCATGTACAATGACAATATAATACATATGTTTCAAGTCGCACCTATGAATACGCAATTTTACATTCAGGACAATAAATTATGTTATGTTGTTCGCTCGTTTAAATTAAATGCAACTAAAACACATTATAATAGTTTAACGCGTATTGGTATACATTAGTATTTTTTCAAAATGTCTCCAGTCCCTTTAATATGCCTAAAGTGCGAATGCACCTCGGTGAACTCCTTGTTCAATTGCATTTGGCATGAAATCATGTAGCAACAGGAAATAAACAACAACATGTCACTCAATATTGACAAAAGGTTGCATCTGACACTTGACACCTGTAATTTGACTGGCTTAATTGATTGGGGTTTTCTCTCTCAAATTCATGGAGCCTGTCAATTATGTTCAATGGGCTGTCTTCACAGCACTTTTGGGCGCAGTGTGCTTTTTTAAAGGTGCGCTGGGCGTTTTAAAGGAACGCTGGGCGTTTTACACGGCACTATTGAGTTCCACCGACACGCCCAACGCATTCATACGCGGCACACAGTCTAGCAAATAGTACCGAACCGCACTACACGTTCAATGCTAGTACATGACATGGAAAGCCCGTTTAATCAGGTTCTGATCAAAATCTAGTTCTTTTTCTTCTTCTTCTCCCCAGCACTTTTCATAGTAAGACTGGTCGCACGGCCTCTAAATTTTACACAGTGATAGAGCTCAGTCTGGAATAGTGTCCCGAAGCTTTTGGGGTCATGACGTCATCCAAGATGGCCGCCAGTGACGTCATCAGACAAATCTTGTTCGCGCTAGATCTCAAACATTTATAGTCGGATTTGAATGAAAATTTCACAGATTGTAGAGTTCATGGTCTAGTTGTGCTTGAATGTAAAAACCTGTCTCTATATAATAACGTCTTGACGTCAGTGACGTCACAATGTTACGAAAAGTCCTTTTTTTTCAATGATTGCATTTTTCATGTTTTTTTAGTGAAACATCCATCAGTGTCATTGTTTCAATCGACTCTGATAGTTTTAACGTCATGACGTCATTCAAAATGGCCGTCAATGACGTCATTTAAGAAATCTTGTAATTGCTATATCTCCTTTATTTATGATTGGATTTTGATGCAACTTTCATAGCCTGTAGTGAAATAGTATGTGTTGTGCCAGAATGTCGAAAATTATCATGACGTCATCCAAGATGGCCGCCACTGACGTCATGATACAAATCTAGTTAGCGCAAGATCTCCAACATTTATAGTCGGATTTGAATGAAACTTTCACAGATTGTAGAGTTCGGGGTCTAGTTGTGCATGAATGTAAAAACGTGTCTCTATATAATAACGTCCTGACGTCAGTGACGTCATAATATTATGAAAAATCCGTTTTTTTTACTGATCGCATATATTGAGGTATTTTAATGCAAAATTTATCAATGTCATTGTGTGAATAAACGCTGACAGTTTTAACATCATGACGTTATCCAAAATGGCCGCCAATGACGTCATTTAAGAAATCTTGTAATCGCTATATCTCCTGCATTTATTATCGGATTTTGATGCAACTTTCACAGCCTGCAGGGAATTAGGTTGAGTTGTGGATGAATGTCAAAAATGGTCATGACGTCATCAAAGATGGACGCCAGTGACGTCAAGATAAAAATCTTGTAAGTGCTAGATCTCAACCATTTGTAGTTGGATTTGAATTTAACTTTCACAGCTTGTAGAGTTCAGGGTCTAGTTATGCAAAAAGATCAAAACGTGTCTCTATGTTATAACGTCTTGACGTCAGTGACGTTACAATGTTATTATAAATCCGTTTTCTTTACAGTTTGCATTTTTTAAGTTGTTTTACTGCAAAATCAACATAACGTTATTAGTTAAATGTTATGACGTCATCCAAAATGGCCGCCAATGACGTCATTATAGAAATATTATAATCGCTATATCTCCTTCATTTATGATCGGATCTTGGTAAAACTTTCACAGGAACTCTACATTCAACGTCTGGTTGTGCAATAATGTCGAAGTTTGTTATGTCGTCATCAAAGATGGCCACCAGAGACGTCATAAAGGAAATCTTGTTAAGACTTTATCTTCTCTATTTATGATCGGATTTGAACAAAACTTTCACAGATTGTAGATTACGGGATCTGGTTGTGCACAGATGTCATACGGTATCCCGACGTCATGACGTCAGTGACGTCAAAATATTCAGAAAATCGATTTGTTTACTGGTCCCATTTTCGAAGTTATTTTCTCGATATATCAATCAGTTTCATCAGCTTAGACAACTCTGACAGTTGTGACGTCATGACGCCATTAAAATCAGGAAAGCCCGTTTGATCAGGTTTCTGATCAAAATCTAGTTCTTATTAGGGCTTTCCACTTTTCAGTGGAAAACCTCTTGTTTTCGTTCTGTTTATTCTTATTCTTCTTCTCCCCAGCACTTTTCATAGTACGACTGGTCGCACGGCCTCTAAATTTTACACAATGATAGAACTCAGGCTGGAATAGTGTCCCGAAGCTTTTGGGGTCATGACGTCATCCAAGATGGCCGACAGTGACGTCATCAGACAAATCTTGTTAGCGCTAGATCTCAAACATTTATAGTCGGATTTGAATGAAACTTTCACAGATTGTATGGTTCAGGGTCTAGTTGTGCAAGAATGTAAAAACGTGTCCCTATATAATAACGTCTTGACGTCAGTGACGTCACAATGTTGAGAAAATTCATTTTTTTCAGTGATTGCGTTTTTCATGTTTTTTTACTGTAAAATCCATCAGTGTCACCGTTTTAGTCGACACTGACAGTTTTAACGTCATGACGTCATTCAAAATGGCCGTCAATGACGTCATTTAAGAAATCTTGTAATCGCTATATCTCCTTCATTTATCATTGGATTTTGGTGCGACTTTCAAAGCCTGTAGGGAATTTGAATGAGTTGTTTAGGAATATCAAAAATTGTCATGACGTCATCCAAGATGACCTCCAGTGACGTCATGATACAAATTTTGTTAGCGCTAGATCTCAAATATTTATAGTCGGATTTGAATGAAACTTTCACAGATTGAACAGTTCAGAATCTAGTTGTTCAAGAATGTAAAAAGCTTTCTCCAGGTAATAACGTCTTGACGTCAGTGACGTCATAATGTCATAACAATCCGTTTTTTTCACTGATTACATTTTTGAAACTGTTTTACTGTATAATCAATCAATGTCTTTGTCTCTGTCGACCCTTACAGTTTTAACGTCATGACGTCATCCAAAATGGCCGACAATGACGTCATTTAAGAAGTCTTGTAATCGCCATATCTCATTCATTTATCATCGGAGTTTGATAAAACTTTCACAGTTTGTAGATATCAAAGTCTAGTTGTGCTATAATGTGGAATGTTGTCATGTCGTCACCAAAGATGGCCGCCAGTGACGTCATAAATGAACTCTTGTTTTGTCTATATCTTCTCTATTTATTATCGGATTTGAATAAAACTTTCACAGATTGTAGAATTCAAGGTCCGGTTGTGCAAGAACGTCATACGATAACCCGACGTCATGACGTCATGACGTCAGTGACGTCAAAATAGTCAGAAATTCGCTTTTCACTGATTGCATGTTCAAAAACTCTGACAGTTGTGACGTCATGACATCATTAAGTCAGGAAAGCCCATTTGATCAGGTTCTGATCAAAATCTAGTTATTATTATTATTCTTTTTCTTCTCAGGAGCACTTTTCATAGTAAGACTATTCGCACGGCCTCTAAATTTTACACAGTGATAGAACTCAGGCTGGAATAGTGTCCCGAAGCTTTTGGGGTCATGACGTCATCCAAGATGGCCGCCAGTGACGTCATGATAAAAATCTTGTTAGCGCTAGATCTCAAACATTTATGGTCGGATTTGAATGAAACTTTCGCAGATGGTACAGTTTAGGGTCTAGTTGTGCAAGAACATAAAATGACGTCAAGACGTCATTAAATGCGACGTCGGCATGTGACGTCTTAAGTCATAAAAGGTCATTTTGGTGCAAATTGTATTTTTCGACCAGTTTTGCCTGTAAATCAATCACGGTCATTGTCTTTAACGTCACTAATCATTGTGACGTCATGACGTCATCCAGTATGATTTTACGTTTTTTCCTATATAACTGTTTAAAAATGGAAATTCTTGTCATAAGTGTTTCTCGTTATCACTTGTTGCGTAAGATCGTACGGCGGATGGTTAACTTTTTTGGCTTTATCGCTTGTTGTGCAACATCATACTGCGGATGGTAAGACTGTTTAGGTTGATCATGTGTTGTGTTATGTGACACACTTGTTTACCTGACGTCACCAACAAACACAGTGTCCAAGGATTTTTTTTTTTTTTTTGTTTTTTTTTTAACTCCGTGCGCAGCTTTTTCCACTGAAATGACATAAGCTGCGCAGTAAAACTTTTATGTTTTTCCAGCGCTTTTGAACGATTTCTCGTAAATTTCATTTTTTTTTTTTTTTTTTTTTCCTTTTAGGTCAGTGCTGCGGATGGAGGAGGTGGGGGGGGGGGACTTCGGGTTACTTTGTCGGTGTGAGATGGTGTTGCTGAGAGAGGGCGTTCCCTTTCTAACGTTTCTCCGTCAGTTTTACAGTAAATCAATGAAGATCAATGTCTTTATCATCACTTACCATTGTGACGTCATGACATCATTGAGTATGATTTTACATGTTAAGCCTGACATGGAAAGCCCATGTTTGATCAGGTTCTGATCAAAATCTAGTTCTTATTATTATTATTCCTTCTTCTTCTCGCCGCCACTTTTCATAGTAAGACTGGTCGCAATGCCTCTAAATTTTGCACAGTGATATAGCTCAGGCTGGAATAGTGTCCCGAAACTTTTGGGGTCATGACGTCATCCAAGATGGCCGCCACTGGTGTTTGTAGGCAAATCTTGTTATCGCTGTATCTCATGCATTTACGATGCGATTTGATTGAAACTTTCACAGATTGTAGGGTTCAGGGTCCAGTTGTGCAAGAATGTAAAAACGTGTCTCTATGTCATAACGTCTTGACGTCAGTGACGTCACAATGTTATAAAAAGTCATTTTTTTTCAGTTATAGCATTTTTCTTGTTTTTTTACTGTAAAATCCATCAGTGTCATTGTTTCAGTCTACGCTGACAGTTTTAACGTCATGACGTCATTCAAAATGGCCGCCAATGACGTCATTTAAGAAATATTGTAATCGCTATTTCTCCTTCATTTATTTTCGGATTTTGATGGAACTTTCACAGCCTGTATGGAATTAGGTTTGTTTGTGCAAGAATGTCGAAAATTGTCATGACGTCATCAAAGATGGCCGCCAGTGACGTCATGTTAAAAATCTTGTTATCGCTAGATCTCAAAGATGTAAGGTTGGATTTGAATGAAACTTTCAAATATTGTAGAGTTCAGGGTCTAGTTGTGCAAGAATGTAAAAACGTGTCTCTATGAAATAACGTCTTGACGTCAGTGACGTCATAATGTTATGAAAACCCGTTTTTATCACTGATTACATTTTTGAAGTTGTTTCACTGTATAATCCATCAATGTCATTGTCTCAGTCGAAGCTGACAGTTTTAACGTCATGACGTCATCCAAAATGGCCGCCAATGACGTCATTTAAGAAATCTTGTATTCGCCATATCTCCTTCATTTATCATCGGAGTTTGATAAAACTTTCTCAGTTTGTAGATATCAACGTCTAGTTGTGCTATAATGAGGAATTTGTCATGTCATCATCAAAGATGGCCGCCAGTGACGTCATAAATGAACTATTGTTTTGTCTATATCTTCTCTATCTATTATCGGATTTGAATAAAACGTTCACAGATTGTAGAGTTCAGGGTCCGATTGTGCAAGAACGTCATACGGTATCCCGACGTCATGACGTCATGACGTCAGTGTCGTCAAAATATTCAGAAAATCGTTTTTTTCACTGATTGCATGTTCGAAGTTATTTTCGTGATAAATCAATCAGTGTCTTCATCTTCGACAACACTGACAGTTTTGACGTCATGACAGGAAAGCCCGTTTGATCAGGTCTCTGATCATTCTTATTAGGGCTTTTCACTTTTCAGTGGAAAGACCTTTTGTGTTCGTTCTGTTTATTAGGGCTTTCCACTTTTCAGTGGAAAGACCTTTTGTGTTCGTTCTGTTTATTCTTATTATTATTATTATTATTCCTCTTCTTCTCGCCGCCACTTTTCATAGTATGACTGGTCTCACGGCCTTTTAATTTGACACAATGATATAGCTCAAGCTAACTTAGTGTCCCGAAACTTTTGGGGTCATGACGTCATTCAAGATGGCCGCCACTGGTGTTTGTAGGCAAATTTTGTTATCGCTGTATCTCATGCATTTACGATGCAATTTGATTGAAACTTTCACAGATTGTAGGGTTCAGGGTCCAATTGTGCAAGAACGTAAAAACGTGTCTCTATGTCTTAACGTCTTGACGTCAGTGACGTCACGAGGTTATGAAAATTCGTTTTTTTACAGTTATAGCATTTTTCTTGTTTTTTTACTGTAAAATCCATCAGTGTTCATTGTTTCAGTCGACGCTGACAGTTTTAACGTCATGACGTCATACAAAATGGCCGCCAATGACGTCATTTAAGAAGTCTTGTAATTGCTATATCTCCTTCATTTATCATCGGATTTTGATGCAACTTTCATAGCCTGTAGGGAATTAGATTGGGTTGTGCAATAATGTTGAAAATTGTCATGACGTCATCAAAGATGGCCGCCAGTGACGTCATGATACTAATTTTGTTAGCACTAGATCTCAAATATTTATTGTCGGATTTGAATGAAACTTTCACAGAATGTAGAGTTCAGGTTGTTGTTGTGCAAGAATTTAAGAACGTGTCTCTAGGTAATAACGTCTTGACGTCAGTGACGTCATAATGTTATGAAAATTTGTTTTTTTCACTGCTTACATTTTTGAAGTTATTTTACTGCATAATCCATCAATGTCATTTTCTCAGTCGACTCTGACAGTTTTAACGTCATGACGTCATCCAAAACGGCCGCAAATGACGTCATTTAAGAAATCTTGTATTCGCCATATCTCCTTCATTTAACATCGGAGTTTGATAAAACTTTCACAGTTTGTAGATATCAAAGTCTAGTTGTGTATAATGTGAATGTTGTCATGTCGTAATCAAAGATGGCCGCGAGTGACGTCATAAATGAACTCTTTGTTGTGTCTATATCTTCTCTATCTATTATCGGATTTCAATAAAACTTTCACAGATTGTAGAGTTCAGGGTCCGGTTGTGCAAGAACATCATATACGGTATCCGGACGTCATGACGTCAGTGACGTCAACATATTCAGAAAATCGTTTTTTTTCACTGATTGCATGTTCGAAGTTATTTTCGTGATAAATCAATCAGTGTCTTCATCTTCGACAACACTGACAGTTGTGACGTCATGACAGGAAAGCCCGTTTGATCAGGTCTCTGATCAAAATCTAGTTCTTTATCTTATTCTTCTTCTCCCCATCACTTTTCATAGTAAGACTGGTCGCACGGCCTCTACATTTTACACAGTGATAGAGCTCAGTCGGGAATAGTGTCCCGAAGCTTTTGGGGGTCATGACGTCATCCAAGATGGCCGCCAGTGACGTCATCAGACAAATATTGTTATCGCTAGATCTCAAACATTTATAGTCGGATTTGAATGAATCTTTCACAGATTGTAGGGTTCAGGGTCTAGCTGTGCAACAACGTAAAAACGTGTCAATATGTAATAACCTCTTGACGTCAGTGACGTCACTATGTCACTGAAAAGTCAAAAGTCAAAAGTCCTTTTTTTCCAGTGATTGCATTTTTCATGGTTTTTCACTGTAAAATCCATCAATGTCATTGTTTCAGTCAACGCTGACAGTTTTAACGTCATGACGTCATTCAAAATGGCCGTCAATGACGTCATTTAAGAAATCTTGTAATCGCTATATCTCCTTCATTTATGATCGGATTTTGATGCAAATTTAACAGCCTGTAGGGAATTAGGACGAGTTGTGCAAAAATGTCGAACATTGTCATCGCCAGTGACGTCACGATACAAATTTTGTAAGCGCTAGATCTAAAACATTTATAGTCGGATTTCAATGAAACTTTCACAGATTGTAGAGTTCATGGTCTAGTTGTGCCAGAATGTAAAATCTTGTCACTAGGTAATAACGTCTTGACGTCAGTGACGTCATAATGTTATGAAAATCCGTTTTTTTCACTGATTGCATTGTTGAAGTTGTTTTACTGTATAATCCATCAATGGCATTGTCTCAGTCGACGATGACAATTTTAACGTCATGACTTCATCCAAAATGGCCGCCATTGACGTCATTTAAGAAATATTGTAATCGCCATATCTCCTTCATTTATCATCGGAGTTTGATAAAACTTTCACAGTTTGTAGATATCAAAATCTAGTTGTGCTATAATGTGGAATGTTGTTATGTCGTCATCAAAGATGGCCGCCATTGACGTCATAAATGAACTCTTTGTTTTGTCTATATCTTCTCTATTTATTATCGGATTTGAATACATCTTTCACAGATTGTACAGTTCAGGGTCCGGTTGTGCAAGAACGTCATACGGTATCCCGACGTCATGACGTCAGTGACGTCAAAATATTCAGAAATTTTTGTTTTCACTGATTGCATGTTCGAAGTTATTTTCGTGATAAATCAATCAGTGTTTTTATCTTTAAAAACTCTGACAGTTGTGACGTCATGACAGGAAAGCCCGTTTGATCAGGTTTCTGATCAAAATCTAGTTCTTATTATTATTATTATTAGGGCTTTCCACTTTTCAGTGGAAAGACCTTTTGTTTTCGTTCTGTTTATTCTTATTCTTATTATTCTTCTTCTTCTTAGCTCCACTTTTCATAGAAATATTGGTCGCATCGTGTCAAAATTTTACACATCAGTATAGCTCAGGCTGGAATAGTGCCCCGAAGCTTTTGGGGTGATGACGTCATCCAAGGTAGCCGCCAGTGACGTCATGATAAAAATCTTGTTAGCGCTAGATCTCAAACATTTATGGTCGGATTTCAATGAAACTTTCACAGATTGTCAAGTTTAGAGTCTAGTTGTGCAAGAACATAAAATGACGTCATCACGTCATTAAATGTGACGTCGGCCAGTGACGTCTTAAGTCGTAAAAGGTCATTTTTGTGCAGATTGTATGTTTCGACCAGTTTTGCCTGTAAATCAATCACGGTCATTTTCTTTAACGTCACTGATCATTGTGACGTCATCACGTCATGCAGTATGACTTTCCATTTTTTCCTATATAACTATGTAAAAATGGAAATTCTTCTTATAACCGTTTCTCGTTTTTTGGGTTTATCGCTGTTGGGCAACATCATACTGCGGATGGTTAAAATGTTAAGGTTGATCACGTTTTGTGTTATGTGCCACAGTTGTTTACACGACGTCACCAACAAACACAGTGTCCAAGGATTTTTTTTTTTTTTTTTTTTTTTTTTTAACTCCGT